>CM032356.1:64046483-64178226 GCA_019023105.1 Diglossa brunneiventris
CCATTTTGGGGCTGATTTTGGTGTGAATTTTCAGGGATTTTTGGGCCATTTTCGGGCTGTTTTTGGGGTGAATTTTCAGGGATTTTTGGGCCATTTTCGGGCTGATTTTGGGTGAATTTTGGGGATTTTTGGGCCATTTTGGGGCTGATTTTGGGATGAATTTTGGGGATTTTTGGGCCATTTTGGGGCTGATTTTGGGGTGAATTTTGGGGATTTTTGGCCATTTTCGGGCTGATTTTGGGGTGAATTTTCAGGGATTTTTGGGCCATGTTCGGGCTGATTTTGGGTTGAATTTTTGGCCATTTTGTGGCTGATTTTGGGGTGAATTTGGGGATTTTGGGGTTGATTTTGGGTGAATTTTGGGGATTTTGGGTGAATTTTGGGCTGATTTTGGGGTGAATTTTGGGGATTTTGGGGCCATTTTCGGGCTGATTTTGGGGTGAATTTTGGGGATTATTGGGTCATTTTAAGGCTGATTTTGGGGTGAATTTTTGGGGATTTTGGGGCATTTTCAGGCTGATTTTGGGTTGAATTTTTGGGCCATTTTGGGGTGAATTTTCAGGGATTTTGGGCCATTTTCGGGCTGATTTTGGGGTGAATTTTCAGGGATTTTGGGCCATTTTGTGGCTGATTTTGGGGTGAATTTTGGGGATTTTGGGGCTGATTTTGGGTGAATTTTTGGGATTTTGGGGCCATTTTCGGGGTGATGTTGGGGTGAATTTTGGGGATTTTTGGGCCATTTTTGGGCTGATTTTGGGGTGAATTTTGGGGATTTTTGGGCCATTTTGGGCTGATTTTGGGGTGAATTTTGGGGATATTTGGGCCATTTTCGGGCTGATTTTGGGGTGAATTTTGGGGATTTTTGGCCATTTTGGGCTGATTTTGGGTGACTTTTGGGATTTTTGGGCCATTTTGGGCTGATTTTGGGGTGAATTTTCAGGGATTTTTGGGCCATTTTTAGGTTGATTTTGGGGTAAATTTTCAGGGATTTTTGGGCCATTTTGGGTGATTTTGGGGTGAATTTTGGGGATTTTGGGGGCATTTTCAGGCTGATTTTGGGTTGAATTTTGGGCCATTTTGGGGTGAATTTTCAGGGATTTTTGGGCCATTTTGTGGCTGATTTTGGGGTGAATTTTGGGGATTTTGGGGCTGATTTTGGGGTGAATTTTTGGGGATTTTGGGGCCATTTTCGGGGTGATGTTGGGGTGAATTTTGGGGATTTTTGGGCCATTTTTGGGCTGATTTTGGGGTGAATTTTGGGGATTTTTGGGCCATTTTGGGGCTGATTTTGGGGTGAATTTTGGGGATTTTTGGGCCATTTTCGGGCTAATTTTGGGGTGAATTTTTGGGGATTTTTGGGCCATTTTCGGGCTGATTTTGGTGTGAATTTTTGGGGATTTTGGGGCCATTTTTGGGCTGATTTTGGGGTGAATTTTTGGGGATTTTGGGGCCATTTTTGGGCTGATTTTGGGGTGAATTTTTGGGGATTTTTGGGCCATTTTTGGGCTGATTTTGGGGTGAATTTTGGGGATTTTGGGGCCATTTTCGGGCTGATGTTGGGGTGAATTTTGGGGATTATTGGGTCATTTTAAGGCTGATTTTGGGGTGAATTTTCTGGGGATTTTGGGGCCATTTTCGGGCTGATGTTGGGGTGAATTTTGGGGATTTTTGGGCCATTTTTAGGTTGATTTTGGGGTGAATTTTGGGGGTTTTTGGGGCCATTTTCGGGCTGATTTCGGGGTGAATTTTCAGGAATTTTTGGGCCATTTTGGGGCTGATTTTGGGGTGAATTTTCAGGGATTTTTGGGCCATTTTCGGGCTGATTTTGGGGTAAATTTTCAGGGATTTTTGGGTCATTTTTGGGGTGAATTTGGGGTGAATTTTGGGGATTTTTGGGCCATTTCTGGGTTGATTTTGGGGTGAATTTTCAGGGATTTTTGGGCCATTTCGGGGCTGATTTTGGGGTGAATTTTGGGGATTTTTGGGCCATTTTGGGGCTGATTTTGGGGTGAATTTTGGGGGATTTTGGGCCATTTTGGGGCTGATTTTGGGGTGAATTTTGGGGGATTTTTAGGCCATTTTGGGGCTGATTTTGGGGTGAATTTTCAGGGATTTTTGGGCCATTTTTGGGGTGAATTTTGGGGATTTTTGGGCCATTTTTGGGCTGATTTTGGGGTGAATTTTGGGGGATTTTGGGGCCATTTTCGGGCTGATTTTGGGGTGAATTTTCAGGAATTTTTGGCCATTTTCCGGCTGATTTTGGGGTGAATTTTGGGGGATTTTTGGGCCATTTTGGGCTGATTTTGGGGTGAATTTTGGGGATTTTTGGGCCATTTTTGGCTGATTTTGGGGTGAATTTGGGGGATTTTTGGGCCATTTTCGGGCTGATTTTGGTGTGAATTTTCAGGGATTTTTGGGCCATTTTCGGGCTGATTTTGGGGTGAATTTTGGGGATTTTTGGGCCATTTTGGGCTGAAATTGGGGTGAATTTTGGGGATTTTTGGGCCATTTTGGGGCTGATTTTGGGATGAATTTTGGGGATTTTTGGGCCATTTTGGGGCTGATTTTGGGGTGAATTTTGGGGATTTTTGGGCCATTTTCGGGCTGATTTTGGGTGAATTTTCAGGATTTTTGGGCCATGTTCGGGCTGATTTTGGGTTGAATTTTTGGGCCATTTTGTGGCTGATTTTGGGGTGAATTTTGGGGATTTTGGGGTTGATTTTGGGGTGAATTTTGGGGATTTTGGGGTGAATTTTGGGGCTGATTTTGGGGTGAATTTTGGGGATTTTGGGGCATTTTCGGGCTGATGTTGGGGTGAATTTTGGGGATTATTGGGTCATTTTAAGGCTGATTTTGGGGTGAATTTTTGGGGATTTTGGGGGCATTTTCAGGCTGATTTTGGGTTGAATTTTTGGGCCATTTTGGGGTGAATTTTCAGGGATTTTTGGGCCATTTTCGGGCTGATTTTGGGGTGAATTTTCAGGGATTTTTGGGCCATTTTGTGGCTGATTTTGGGGTGAATTTTGGGGATTTTGGGGCTGATTTTGGGGTGAATTTTTGGGGATTTTGGGGCCATTTTCGGGGTGATGTTGGGTGAATTTGGGGATTTTGGGCCATTTTTGGGCTGATTTTGGGGTGAATTTTGGGGATTTTTTGGGCCATTTTCGGGCTGATTTTGGGGTGAATTTTGGGGATTTTTGGGCCATTTTCGGGCTGATTTTGGGGTGAATTTTGGGGATTTTTGGGCCATTTTGGGCTGATTTTGGGGTGACTTTTGGGGATTTTTGGGCCATTTTGGGGCTGATTTTGGGGTGAATTTTCAGGGATTTTTGGGCCATTTTTAGGTTGATTTTGGGGTGAATTTTCAGGGATTTTTGGGCCATTTTGGGGCTGATTTTGGGGTGAATTTTTGGGGATTTTGGGGGCATTTTCAGGCTGATTTTGGGTTGAATTTTTGGGCCATTTTGGGGTGAATTTTCAGGGATTTTTGGGCCATTTTGTGGCTGATTTTGGGGTGAATTTTGGGGATTTTGGGGCTGATTTTGGGGTGAATTTTTGGGGATTTTGGGGCCATTTTCGGGGTGATGTTGGGGTGAATTTTGGGGATTTTTGGGCCATTTTTAGGTTGATTTTGGGGTGAATTTTGGGGATTTTTGGGCCATTTGGGGCTGATTTTGGGGTGAATTTTGGGGATTTTTGGGCCATTTTCGGGCTGATTTTGGGGTGAATTTTCAGGGATTTTTGGGCCATTTTTGGGTTGATTTCGGGGTGAATTTTCAGGAATTTTTGGGCCATTTTGGGGCTGATTTTGGGGTGAATTTTCAGGGATTTTTGGGCCATTTTCGGGCTGATTTTGGGGTAAATTTTCAGGGATTTTTGGGCCATTTTTGGGGTGAATTTTGGGGTGAATTTTGGGGATTTTTGGGCCATTTCTGGGTTGATTTTGGGGTGAATTTTCAGGGATTTTTGGGCCATTTTCGGGCTGATTTTGGGGTGAATTTTGGGGGATTTTTGGGCCATTTTGGGCTGAAATTGGGGTGAATTTTGGGGATTTTTGGGCCATTTTTGGGTTGATTTTGGGGTGAATTTTGGGGGATTTTTGGGCCATTTTTGGGTTGATTTTGGGGTGAATTTTGGGGGATTTTTGGGCCATTTTTGGGCTGATTTTGGGGTGAATTTTCAGGGATTTTTGGGCCATTTTCGGGCTGTTTTTGGGGTGAATTTTCAGGGATTTTTGGGCCATTTTCGGGCTGATTTTGGGGTGAATTTTGGGGATTTTTGGGCCATTTTGGGGCTGATTTTGGGATGAATTTTGGGATTTTTGGGCCATTTTGGGGCTGATTTTGGGGTGAATTTTGGGGATTTTTGGGCCATTTTCGGGCTGATTTTGGGGTGAATTTTCAGGGATTTTTGGGCCATTTTGGGGCTGATTTTGGGGTGAATTTTGGGGATTTTTAGGCCATTTTTGGGTTGATTTTGGGGTGAATTTTGGGGATTTTTAGGCCATTTTGGGGCTGATTTTGGGGTGAATTTTGGGGGATTTTTGGGCCATTTTGGGCTGAAATTGGGGTGAATTTTGGGATTTTGGGCCATTTTGGGCTGATTTTGGGATGAATTTTGGGGATTTTTGGGCCATTTTGGGGCTGATTTTGGGGTGAATTTTGGGGATTTTTGGGCCATTTTCGGGCTGATTTTGGGGTGAATTTTCAGGGATTTTTGGGCCATGTTCGGGCTGATTTTGGGTTGAATTTTTGGGCCATTTTGTGGCTGATTTTGGGGTGAATTTTGGGGATTTGGGGTTGATTTTGGGGTGAATTTTGGGGATTTTGGGGTGAATTTTGGGGCAGATTTTGGGGTGAATTTTGGGGATTTTGGGGCCATTTTCGGGCTGATGTTGGGGTGAATTTTGGGGATTATTGGGTCATTTTAAGGCTGATTTTGGGGTGAATTTTTGGGGATTTTGGGGGCATTTTCAGGCTGATTTTGGGTTGAATTTTTGGGCCATTTTGGGGTGAATTTTCAGGGATTTTTGGGCCATTTTCGGGCTGATTTTGGGGTGAATTTTCAGGGATTTTTGGGCCATTTTGTGGCTGATTTTGGGGTGAATTTTGGGGATTTTGGGGCTGATTTTGGGGTGAATTTTTGGGGATTTTGGGGCCATTTTCGGGGTGATGTTGGGGTGAATTTTGGGGATTTTTGGGCCATTTTTGGGCTGATTTTGGGGTGAATTTTGGGGATTTTTGGGCCATTTTGGGGCTGATTTTGGGGTGAATTTTGGGGATTTTTGGCCATTTCGGGCTGATTTTGGGGTGAATTTTGGGGATTTTTGGGCCATTTTGGGCTGATTTTGGGGTGACTTTTGGGGATTTTTGGGTCATTTTGGGGCTGATTTTGGGGTGAATTTTCAGGGATTTTTGGGCCATTTTTAGGTTGATTTTGGGGTGAATTTTGGGGATTTTTGGGCCATTTTGGGGCTGATTTTGGGGTGAATTTTGGGGATTTTTGGGCCATTTTGGGGTGAATTTTGGGGTGAATTTTGGGGATTTTTGGGGCCATTTTCGGGCTGATTTTGGGGTGAATTTTCAGGGATTTTTGGGCCATTTTTGGGTTGATTTCGGGGTGAATTTTCAGGAATTTTTGGGCCATTTTGGGGCTGATTTTGGGGTGAATTTTCAGGGATTTTTGGGCCATTTTCGGGCTGATTTTGGGGTAAATTTTCAGGGATTTTTGGGCCATTTTTGGGTGAATTTTGGGGTGAATTTTGGGGATTTTTGGGCCATTTCTGGGTTGATTTTGGGGTGAATTTTCAGGGATTTTTGGGCCATTTTCGGGCTGATTTTGGTGTGAATTTTCAGGGATTTTTGGGCCATTTTCGGGCTGATTTTGGGGTGAATTTTGGGGGATTTTTGGGCCATTTTGGGTGATTTTGGGGTGAATTTTGGGGATTTTTGGGCATTTTGGGGCTGATTTGGTGTGAATTTTCAGGGATTTTTGGGCCATTTCGGGCTGTTTTTGGGGTGAATTTTCAGGGATTTTGGGCCATTTTCGGGCTGATTTTGGGGTGAATTTTGGGGATTTTTGGGCCATTTTGGGGCTGATTTTGGGATGAATTTTGGGATTTGCAGGGCCATTTTGGGGCTGATTTTGGGGTGAATTTTGGGGATTTTTGGGCCATTTTCGGGCTGATTTTGGGGGTGAATTTTCAGGGATTTTTGGGCCATTTTGGGGCTGATTTTGGGGTGAATTTTGGGGATTTTTAGGCCATTTTTGGGTTGATTTTGGGGTGTGAATTTGGGGATTTTTAGGCCATTTTGGGGCTGATTTGGGTTTGTGAATTTTGGGGATTTTTGGGCCTTTTTGGGGTGAGTTTTGGGGTGAATTTTGGGGATTTTTGGGCCATTTTTGGGGTGAATTTTGGGGATTTTTGGGCCATTTTTGGGTGAATTTGGGGATTTTTGGGCCATTTTTGGGTTGATTTTGGGGTGATTTTGGGGATTTTGGGCCATTTTGGGTTGATTTTGGGGTGAATTTTCGGGGATTTTTTGGCCTTTTTGGGTGAATTTTGGGGTGAATTTTGGGGATTTTTGGGCCATTTCCGGGCTGATTTTGGGTGAATTTTGGGGATTTTTGGCCATTTCGGGGCTGATTTTGGGGTGAATTTTCAGGGATTTTTGGCCATTTTTGGGGTGAATTTTTGGGGATTTTTGGGCATTTTGGGGCTGATTTTGGGGTGAATTTTGGGGATTTTTGGGCTATTTTCGGGCTGATTTTGGGGTGAATTTTCTGGGATTTTTGGGCCATTTTTGGGGTGAATTTTGGGGTGAATTTTGGGGATTTTTGGGCCATTTTGGGGCTGATTTTGGGGTGAATTTTGGGGATTTTTGGGCCATTTTTGGGCTGATTTTGGGGAGAAATTTGGGGATTTTTGGGCCATTTTTAGGTTGATTTTGGGGTGAATTTTGGGGATTTTTGGGCCATTTTGGGGCTGATTTTGGGGTGAATTTTCAGGGATTTTTGGGCCATTTTTAGGTTGATTTTGGGGTGAATTTTGGGGATTTTTGGGCCATTTTTGGTTGATTTGGGGTGAATTTTGGGGATTTTGGGCCATTTTGGGGCTGATTTTGGGGTGAATTTTTGGGCCATTTTTGGGTTGATTTTGGGTGAATTTTCAGGGATTTTTGTGCCATTATTGGGCTGATTTTGGGGTGAATTTTTGGGAATTTGGGCCATTTGGGGCTGATTTTGGGGTGAATTTTGGGGATTTTTGGGCCATTTTGGGGCTGATTTTGGGTGAATTTTGGGGATTATTGGGTCATTTTGGGCTGATTTTGGGGTGAATTTTGGGGGATTTTTGGGCCATTTTGGGGTGAATTTTGGGGTGAATTTTGGGGATTTTTGGGCCATTTTGGGGCTGATTTTGGGGTGAATTTGGGGGATTTTTGGGTCATTTTGGGTTGATTTTGGGGTGAATTTGGGGATTTTTAGGCCATTTTGGGGCTGATTTTGGGGTGAATTTTCAGGGATTTTTGGGCCATTTTTGGGGTGAATTTTGGGGATTTTTGGGCCATTTTTGGGGTGATTTTGGGGTGAATTTTGGGGATTTTTGGGCCGTTTCTGGGTTGATTTTGGGGTGAATTTTTTGGATTTTTGGGCCATTTCGGGGCTGATTTTGGGGTGAATTTTGGGGATTTTTGGGCCATTTTGGGGCTGATTTTGGGGTGAATTTTCAGGGATTTTTGGGCCATTTTCGGGCTGATTTGGGGTGAATTTTCGGGGATTTTTGGGCCATTTTTGGGGTGAATTTTTGGGGATTTTTGGGCCATTTTGGGGCTGATTTTGGGGTGAATTTTCTGGGATTTTGGGCCATTTTTGGGTGATTTTGGGGTGAATTTCGGGGATTTTGGGCCATTTTGGGGCTGATTTTGGGGTGAATTTTGGGGATTTTTGGGCCATTTTTGGGTTGATTTTGGGGTGAATTTTGGGGATTTTTGGGCCATTTCGGGGCTGATTTTGGGGTAAATTTTCAGGGATTTTTGGGCCATTTTTGGGGTGAATTTTGGGGATTTTTGGGCCATTTTCGGGCTGATTTTGGGGTGAATTTTGGGGGATTTGGGCCATTTTGGGGCTGATTTTGGGGTGAATTTTGGGGGATTTTTGGGCCATTTTGGGGTGAATTTTGGGGATTTTTGGGCCATTTTTGGGCTGATTTTGGGGTGAATTTTCAAGGATTTTTGGGTCATTTTCGGGCTGATTTTGGGTTGAATTTTTGGGCCATTTTGTGGCTGATTTTGGGGTGAATTTTGGGGATTTTTGGGACATTTTCGGGCTGATTTGGGGTGAATTTCTGGGGATTTTGGGGCCATTTTCCGGCTGATGTTGGGGTGAATTTTGGGGTGAATTTTGGGGGTTTTGGGGCCATTTTGGGGCTGATTTCGGGGTGAATTTTCAGGAATTTTTGGGCCATTTTGGGGCTGATTTTGGGGTGAATTTTCAGGGATTTTTGGGCCATTTTCGGGCTGATTTTGGGGTAAATTTTCAGGGATTTTTGGGTCATTTTTGGGGTGAATTTTGGGGTGAATTTTGGGGATTTTTGGGCCATTTCTGGGTTGATTTTGGGGTGAATTTCAGGGATTTTTGGGCCATTTCGGGGCTGATTTTGGGGTGAATTTTGGGGATTTTTGGGCCATTTTCGGGCTGATTTTGGGGTGAATTTTGGGGATTTTTGGGCCATGTTCGGGCTGATTTTGGGGTGAATTTTCGGGGATTTTTGGGCCATTTTCGGGCTGATTTTGGGGTGAATTTTCAGGGATTTTTGGGCCATTTTTGGGGTGAATTTTGGGGTGAATTTTCGGGGATTTTTGGGCCATTTTGGGGCTGATTTTGGGGTGAATTTTGGGGATTTTTGGGCCATTTTGGGGCTGATTTTGGGGTGAATTTTGGGGGATTTTTAGGCCATTTTGGGGCTGATTTTGGGGTGAATTTTCAGGGATTTTTGGGCCATTTTTGGGGTGAATTTTGGGGATTTTTGGGCCATTTTTGGGCTGATTTTGGGGTGAATTTTGGGGGATTTTTGGGCCATTTTCGGGCTGATTTTGGGGTGAATTTTCAGGAATTTTTGGGCCATTTTCGGCTGATTTTGGGGTGAATTTTGGGGATTTTTGGGCCATTTTTGGGCTGATTTTGGGGTGAATTTTGGGGGATTTTTGGGCCATTTTTGGGCTGATTTTGGGGTGAATTTTGGGGGATTTTTGGGCCATTTTCGGGCTGATTTTGGTGTGAATTTTCAGGGATTTTTGGGCCATTTTCGGGCTGATTTTGGGGTGAATTTTGGGGGATTTTTGGGCCATTTTGGGCTGAAATTGGGTGAATTTTGGGGATTTTGGGCCATTTTTGGGTTGATTTTGGGGTGAATTTTCTGGGATTTTTGGGCCATTTTGGGGCTGATTTTGGGGTGAATGTTCCGGGATTTTTGGGCCATTTTTGGTTGATTTTGGGTGAATTTTGGGATTTTTAGGCCATTTTGTGGCTGATTTTGGGGTGAATTTTCAGGGATTTTTGGGCCATTTTTGGGGTGAATTTTGGGATTTTTGGGCCATTTTTGGGGTGAATTTTGGGGATTTTTGGGCCATTTTTGGGTTGATTTTGGGGTGAATTTTGGGGATTTTTGGGCCATTTTGGGGCTGATTTTGGGGTGAATTTTCTGGGATTTTTGGGACATTTTGGGGCTGACTTTGGGGTAAATTTTCAGGGATTTTTGGGCCATTTTTGGGGTGAATTTTGGGGTGAATATTGGGGATTTTTGGGCCATTTTCGGGCTGATTTTGGGGTGAATTTTGGGGATTTTTGGGCCATTTTGGGGCTGATTTTGGGGTGAATTTTGGGGATTTTTGGGCCATTTTTGGGTTGATTTTGGGGTGAATTTTCGGGGATTTTTGGGCCTTTTTGGGGTGAATTTTGGGGTGAATTTTGGGGATTTTTGGGCCATTTCCGGGCTGATTTTGGGGTGAATTTTGGGGATTTTTGGGCCATTTCGGGGCTGATTTTGGGGTGAATTTTCAGGGATTTTTGGGCCATTTTGGGGTGAATTTTGGGGATTTTTGGGCCATTTTGGGGCTGATTTTGGGGTGAATTTTGGGGATTGGCTATTTTCGGGCTGATTTTGGGGTGAATTTTCTGGGATTTTTGGGACATTTTGGGGCTGACTTTGGGGTAAATTTTCAGGGATTTTGGGCCATTTTTGGGTGAATTTTGGGTGAATTTTGGGGATTTTGGGGCCATTTCTGGGTTGATTTTGGGGTGAATTTTTTGGATTTTTGGGCCATTTCGGGGCTGATTTTGGGGTGAATTTTGGGGATTTTTGGGCCATTTTGGGGCTGATTTTGGGGTGAATTTTCAGGGATTTTGGGCCATTTTTCGGCTGATTTTGGGGTGAATTTTTGGGCCATTTTGGGGCTGATTTTGGGGTGAATTTTCAGGGATTTTGGGCCATTTTCCGGCTGATTTTGGGTGAATTTTGGAGATTTTTGGGCCATTTTCCGGCTGATTTTGGGGTGAATTTTGGGGATTTTTGGGCCATTTTTGGGCTGATTTTGGGGTGAATTTTCAGGAATTTTTGGGCCATTTTTGGGCTGATTTTGGGGTGAATTTTGGGGGTTTTTGGGGCCATTTTCGGGCTGATTTTGGGGTGAATTTTGGGGATTTTTGGGCCATTTTTGGGTTGATTTCGGGGTGAATTTTCAGGAATTTTGGGCCATTTTGGGGCTGATTTTGGGGTGAATTTTCAGGGATTTTTGGGCCATTTTCGGGCTGATTTTGGGGTAAATTTTCAGGGATTTTTGGGCCATTTTTGGGGTGAATTTTTGGGATTTTTGGGCCGTTTTTGGGCTGATTTTGGGGAGAAATTTGGGGATTTTTGGGCCATTTTTAGGTTGATTTTGGGGTGAATTTTGGGGGATTTTTGGGCCATTTTGGGGCTGATTTTGGGGTGAATTTTGGGATTTTTGGGCCATTTTTGGGTTGATTTTGGGGTGAATTTTGGGGGATTTTTGGGCCATTTTGGGGCTGATTTTGGGGTGAATTTTGGGGATTTTTAGGCCATTTTGGGGCTGATTTTGGGGTAAATTTTCAGGGATTTTTGGGCCATTTTTGGGGTGAATTTGGGGATTTTTGGGCCATTTTGGGGCTGATTTTGGGGTGAATTTTGGGGATTTTTGGGCCATTTTCGGGCTGATTTTGGGGTGAATTTTCAGGGATTTTTGGGCTATTTTTAGGTGATTTTGGGTGAATTTTGGGGATTTTGGGGAAAATTTTCCAGCAATTTTTAAGTGAGGGTTGGGAGGTTTGGGGGGGTTTGGGGTTTTGGGGGGCTCTGAGTGAATTTTTTGGGGATTTTTGGATGGGTTTGGTGGTTTGGGGGGGATTTTGGGTGGTTTGGGGGTGTTTATGGGGGTTCTGAAGGAATTTTTTGGGATTTTTGGGGGGAATTTTGGGTGGGTTTGGGGTTTTGGGGGGCTCTGGATTTTTTGGGATTTTTTGGGGGAGTTTTTGGGTGGGTTTGGGGTTTTGGGGGGATTTTGGGTGGTTTGGGGGTGTTTAGGGGGGTTCTGAAGGAATTTTTGGGGATTTTTGGGGGGATTTGGGGTTTTGGGGGGATTTGGGGTGGTTTTGGGTGTTTAGGGGGGTTCTGAAGGAATTTTTGGGGGATTTTGGGGATTTTTGGTGGGTTTGAGGTTTTTGGGGGATTTTGGGCCATTTTGGGGACAATTTCAGGTGAGTTTGGTGTCTCTGAGTTTTTTGGGGTGGTTTTGGGGCCATTTGGGGTCATTTTTGGGCAATTTTGGGGTCTGAGGAGGTTTTTGGGGTGATTTGGGTCATTTTTGGGTCATTTTTGGGGCGCTTTGGGGTGATTTTGGTGTCTCTGAGGAGTTTTTTGGGGCGATTTGGGGCCATTTTGGGGTCTGAGGAGGTTTTGGGGCGATTTGGGGCCGTTTTGGGTCATTTTTGGGGCGATTTTCGTGTCTAATTAACCCTGAGACCCCTCCCCAAATTAACCCTAATCAACCTGAGACCCCTCCCCAAATTAACCCTGAGACCCCTCCCCTAATTAACCCTAATTAACCCTGAGACCCCTCCCCTAATTAACCCTGACACCCCTCCCCCCTCCATTTCTGCCCCTCCCCCCCCCAATTTCTGCCCCTCCCCCCCCAGCCCGGGGGGAGGGGACGCGGCGCGGGGGGGAAGGGACGCCGATGTCCCCAATGTCCCCAATGTCCCCAATGTCCCCAATGCCCCCAATGTCCCCAATGTCCCCCATGTCCCCGATGTCCCCAATGTCCCCAACCCCCCAATGTCCCCAGTGTCCCCAATGTCCCCAATGTCCCCAATGTCCCAGATGTCCCCAATGTCCCCAATGTCCCCAACCCCCCCAATGTCCCCAGTGTCCCCAATGTCCCCAATGTCCCCAATGTCCCCCAATGTCCCCAATGTCCCAGATGTCCCCAGTGTCCCCATGTCCCCAACCCCCCCAATGTCCCCAGTGTCCCCAATGTCCCCAATGTCCCCAATGTCCCAGATGTCCCCAATGTCCCCAATGTCCCAGATGTCCCCAATGTCCCCAATGTCCCCAATGCCCCCAATGTCCCAGATGTCCCCAATGTCCCCAATGTCCCCAACCCCCCCAATGTCCCCAGTGTCCCCAATGTCCCCAATGTCCCCAATGTCCCAGATGTCCCCCAATGTCCCCAATGTCCCAGATGTCCCCAATGTCCCAATGTCCCCAATGTCCCCAATGTCCCAGATGTCCCCAATGTCCCCAGTGCCCCCAATGTCCCCAACCCCCCCAATGTCCCCAGTGTCCCCAATGTCCCCAATGTCCCCAATGTCCCAGATGTCCCCAATCCCCCCAGTGTCCCCAATGTCCCCAATGTCCCCAGTGTCCCCAATGTCCCCAATGTCCCCAGTGTCCCCAATGTCCCCAATGTCCCCAATGTCCCAGATGTCCCCAATGTCCCCAATGTCCCCCAATGTCCCCCAATGTCCCCCAATGTCCCAGATGTCCCCAATCCCCCCAGTGTCCCCAATGTCCCCAATGTCCCCAGTGTCCCCAATGTCCCCAATGTCCCCCCAATGTCCCCAATGTCCCCAATGTCCCCAATGTCCCCCAATGTCCCAGATGTCCCCAATGTCCCCAATGTCCCCAATGTCCCCAAGGAGGGGCGGCCCCGCCCCCCCCCCCGGGTGAGTGACAGCGCCGGGGGACAGCGGGGGGGGGTTGGGGACATTGGGGGGCACTGGGGACATTCGGGGGGTTGGGGACATTGGGGGGGTTGGGGACATTGGGGACCCATTGAGGACACTGGGGGGACATCGGGGACATTGGGGACATTGGGGGGGTGGGGACCTTGGGGACATCGGGGGGACATCGGGGACATTGGGGATTTTAGGGGGGTTGGGGGGATTTGGGGACACTGGGGGGGTTGGGGACATTGGGGACATTTGGGGACATTGGGGACATTGGGACATCGGGGGGGTTGGGGACGTTTGGGACATTGGGGACATTGGGGGACACTGGGGACATCAAGGACATTGGGGACATTGGGTGGATTGGGGACATTGGGGCATCGGGGACATTGGGGACATTGGGGACCTTGGGGGACATTGGGGGGTTGGGGACATTTGGGGACATTGGGGACATTGGGGGCACTGGGGACATTGGAGACATCATTGGGGACATTGGGGACATTGGGGACACTGGGGACATTGGAGACATCATTGGGGACATTGGGGACACTGGGGGCACTGGGGAGATTGGGGGACATTGGGGGGGTTGGGGGGTTGGGGACATTGGGGGCACGGAGGGGCTTGGGGACATTGAGGGGGATTTGGGGACATTGGGGGGTTGGGACACATTGGGGACATTGGAGGGTTGGGGACACATTGGGGACATTGGGGACATTGGGGACACATTGGGGACATTGGGGACATTGGGGACATTGGGGACACTGGGGGGATTGGGGACATTGGGGGGATTAGGGGACATTGGGGACATTGGGGACATTGGGGACATTGGGGACATTAGGGGACATTGAGGGGGATTTGGGGACAGTGAGGGGGTTGGGGACACATTGGGGACACATTGGGGACATTGGGGACATTGAGGGGGATTGGGGACATTGGCGATGGCACCCGAGGGGACAATGTCACCGGTCATTGTCACCTCCCCTTTGGGTCATTGTCACTGCCAGGTCACTGTCACAGTGTCACCTCCCCCTTGGGGACATTGTCACCTCTCTTGCTGTCGTTGTCACCCCCTGGTGCCGATGTCACCTGTTGGGGCGATGTCACCTCCACGGCCATTGTCACCCTTCGAGGCCATTGTCACCTGCCAGCCGCCATTGTCACCCGCCATTGTCATTGTCACTGCCACCCCCTCATTGTCACTGCCACCTCTTCAGTGTCACCTCCTGGAGCTCATTGTCACTGTCACTGTCACCCCAAGGCCACCCGCCATTGTCACCCCCCATTGTCACTGTCACTGTCACCCCCCATTGTCACTGTCACTGTCACCCCTTCAGTGTCACTGCCACCCTCTTATTGTCACTGTCACCCCAAGGCCACCCCCTCATTGTCACCCCCCCATTGTCACTGTCACCCCCTCATTGTCACTGTCACTGTCACCCCTTCAGTGTCACCTCCTGGAGCTCATTGTCACTGTCACCCGCCATTGTCACTGTCACTGTCACCCCAAGGCCACCCCCTCACTGTCACTGTCACTGTCACCCTCCCATTGTCACTGTCACCCCAAAGCCACCCCCTCATTGTCACCCCCTCATTGTCACTGTCACCCCTCATTGTCATTGTCACTGTCACCCTCCCATTGTCACTGTCACCCCTCATTGTCACTGTCACCCCAAAGCCACCCCCTCATTGTCACAATCACTGTCACCCCAAGGCCACCCCCTCACTGTCATTGTCACTGTCACTGTCACCCCTTCAGTGTCACCTCCTGGAGCTCATTGTCACTGTCACCCCCTCACTGTCACTGTCACTGTCACCCCTTCAGTGTCACTGTCACCCTCCCATTGTCACTGTCACCCTTCAGTGTCACTGTCACCCCAAGGCCACCCCCTCATTGTCACACCCCCATTGTCACCGTCACCCTCCCATTGTCACTGTCACCCCCCATTGTCATTGTCACTGTCACCTTCCCATTGTCACTGTCACCCCTCACTGTCACCCGCAGGTGCCACCCCCGCCGGCTGCCGTCCCCTCGAGGTGACACCAGCGAGGACGACGCCGATGCCACCGGTGCCACCCCCCGGCCTTGGGGACAGCGCCGGCGGTGCCACCAACGGGGACACGGGTGCCACCAATGGGGACACGGGTGCCACCAACGGGGACCTGGGTGCCACCAATGGAGCCTGGCAGGGACAGTGGCTTGGGGACATCCAAGGCCACCAGCTTGGGGACATCCAAGGCCACCAGCTTGGGGACATCTCTCGGGGCCACCCTCTGGGTGTCACCGCCCCCAACGGCCACGGGGACGCCTTGGGGACAGCTTGGGGACATCCCAAGCGCCCGGGGGAGGGGACAGGGCCGGGGACATCTGGGGACATTTGGGACATCGGGGACATTGGGGACACTGGGGACACTGGGGACATTGGGGACATTTGGGATATTGGGGACATCTGGGACATTGGGGACATTGGGGACATTGGGGGACACTGGGGACATCTGGACATTGGGGACATTGGGGACATTGGGGACATTGGGGGGATTGGGGACATCATTGGGGACATTGGGGAGGGTGGGGACATTGGAGACACTTAGGGACATTTTGGGGACATCTGGGGACATTTGGGGACATTTTGGGGACGTTGCAGGGACATTGGGGAGGGTGGGGGACATTGGGTGGTGACACTGGAGATGTCCGGTCAATGTCACCTGTCCCAGCTCAGTGTCACCGGTGCCTGTCACCTGTTGGTGACATGTCACCTGTCCCTGTCCCTGTCACCTGTCCCCATTGATGTCACCTGTCCCCATTGATGACGTCACCGTTCCTGTCCCCTCCCCCCATGCTGAAGGAGGAGCCGGAGGAGCTGATGAGCCCAAAACCGCCCAAAATCACCCCAAAAATCACCCCAAAAATGGTCCCAAAACTGCCCCAAAACCGCCCAAAATCACCCCAAAAATCACCCCAGAATCACCCCAAAGATGGTCAGAGAAATGGTCCCAACACTGCCCCAAAACCGCCCAAAATCACCCCAAAAATCACCCCAAAAATGGTCCCAAAACTGCCCCAGAACCGCCCAAAATCACCCCAAAAATCACCCCAAAAATGGTCCCAACACTGCCCCAAAACCGCCCAAAATCACCCCAAAAATCACCCCAAAAATGGTCCCAAAACTGCCCCAAAACCGCCCAAAATTACCCCAAAAATCACCCCAAAAATGGTCCCAACACTGCCCCAAAACCGCCCAAAATCACCCCAAAAATGCCCTAAAACCGCCCAAAATCACCCCAAAAATCACCCCAAAATCACCCCAAAAATGGTCCAAAACCACCCAAAATCACCCCAAAAATCACCCAGAAATGGTCCCAAAACTGCCCCAAAACCGCCCAAAATCACCCCAAAAATCACCCCAAAAATGGTCCCAAAACTGCCCCAAAACCGCCCAAAATCACCCAAAAATCACCCCAGAATCACCCCAAAGATGGTCAGAGAAATGGTCCCAACACTGCCCCAAAACCGCCCAAAATCACCCCAAAAATCACCCCAAAAATGGTCCCAAAACTGCCCCAGAACCGCCCAAAATCACCCCAAAAATCACCCCAAAATGGTCCCAACACTGCCCCAAAACCGCCCAAAATCACCCCAAAAATCACCCCAAAAATGGTCCCAAAACTGCCCAAAACCGCCCAAAATTACCCCAAAAATCACCCCAAAAATGGTCCCAACACGCCCAAAACCGCCCAAAATCACCCCAAAAATGCCTAAACCGCCAAAATCACCCCAAAAATCCCCAAAAATCACCCCAAAAATGGTCCAAACCACCCAAAATCACCCAAAAATCACCCCAGAAATGGTCCAAAACTGCCCCAAAACCGCCCAAAATCACCCCAAAAATCACCCCAAAAATGGTCCCAAAACTGCCCCAAAACCGCCCAAAATGGTGCAAAAATCACCCAGAAATGGTCCCAAAACTGCCCCAAAACCGCCCAAAATCACCCCAAAAATGCCCTAAAACCGCCCAAAATCACCCCAAAAATCACCCCAAAAATGGTCCCAACACTGCCCCAAAACCGCCCAAAATTACCCCAAAAATCACCCCAAAAATGGTCCCAACACTGCCCCAAAACCGCCCAAAATTACCCCAAAAATCACCCCAGAAATGGTCCCAAAACTGCCCCAAAACCGCCCAAAATCACCCAAAAATGCCCTAAAACCGCCCAAAATCACCCAAAAATCACCCCAAAATCACCCCAAAAATGGTCACAAAACCACCCAAAATCACCCCAAAAATCACCCCAGAAATGGTCCCAAAACTGCCCCAAAACCGCCCAAAATGGTGCCAAAAATCACCCCAAAAATGGTCCCAAAACTGCCCCAAAACCGCCCAAAATGGTGCCAAAAATCACCCCAAAAATGGTCCCAAAACTGCCCTAAAACCGCCCAAAATCACCCCAAAAATGCCCTAAAACCGCCCAAAATCACCCCAAAAATCACCCCAAAAATCACCCAAAAAATGGTCCCAGAAATGGTGCCAAAAATGCCCCAAAACCGCCCAAAATCACCCCAAAAATCACCCCAAAAATGGTCCCAGAAATGGTGCCAAAACTGCCGCAAAACCGCCCAAAATCACCCCAAAAATCACCCCAAAAATGGTCCCAAAACTGTCCCAAAACCGCCCAAAATGGTGCCAAAAATCACCCCAAAAATGGTCCCAAAACTGCCCCAAAACCGCCCAAAATCACCCAAAAATCACCCCAAAAATGGTCCCAAAACTGCCCCAAAACCGCCCAAAATCACCCCAAAAATCACCCCAAAAATGGTCCCAAAACTGCCCTAAAACCGCCCAAAATTACCCCAAAAATCACCCCAAAAATGGTCCCAACACTGCCCCAAAACCGCCCAAAATCACCCCAAAAATCACCCCAGAAATGGTCCCAAAACTGCCCCAAAACCGCCCAAAATCACCCCAAAAATGCCCTAAAACCGCCCAAAATCACCCCAAAAATCACCCCAAAATCACCCCAAAAATGGTCACAAAACCACCCAAAATCACCCCAAAAATCACCCCAGAAATGGTCCCAAAACTGCCCCAAAACCGCCCAAAATCACCCCAAAAATCACCCCAAAAATGGTCCCAAAACTGCCCCAAAACCGCCCAAAATGGTGCCAAAATCACCCCAAAATGGTCCCAAAACTGCCCAAAACCGCCCAAAATCACCCCAAAAATCACCCCAACAATGGTCCCAAAACTGCCCCAAAACCTCCCAAAATCACCCCAAAAAATCACCCCAAAATCACCTAAAAAATGGTCCCAAAAATGGTCCCAAAACTGCCCAAAAACGCCCAAAATCACCCCAAAAATCACCCCAAAAATCACCCCAAAAAATGGTCCCAAAACTGCCCCAAAACTGCCCAAATCACCCCAAAAATCACCCCAAATCACCCCAAAAATAGTCCCCAAAATGGTCTCAAAACCGCCCAAAATCACCCCAAAAATCACCCCAAAAATCACCCCAGAAATGGTCCCAAATCTGCCCCAAAACCGCCCAAAATCACCCAAAAATCACCCCAAAATCACCCAAAAATCACCCCAGAAATGGTCCCAAATCTGCCCCAAAACCGCCCAAAATCACCCAAAAATCACCCCAAAATCACCCCAAATATCACCCCAGAAATGGTCCCAAATCTGCCCCAAAACCGCCCAAAATCACCCCAAAAATCACCCCAAAATCACCCCAAAAATCACCCCAAAAATGGTCCCAAAACTGCCCCAAAACCGCCCAAAATCACCCAAAAATCACCCCAAAAATGCCCTAAAACCGCCCAAAATCACCCCAAAATCACCCCAAAAATCACCCAAAAAATGGTCCCAGAAATGGTGCCAAAAATGCCCCAAAACCGCCCAAAATCACCCCAAAAATCACCCAACAATGGTCCAAAACTGCCCCAAAACCGCCCAAAATACCCCAAAATCACCCCAAAATGGTCCCAAAACTGCCCAAAAACCGCCCAAAATCACCCCAAAATCACCCCAAAATGGTCCCAAAACTGCCCAAAAACTGCCCAAAATCACCCCAAAAATGCCCTAAAACCGCCCAAAATCACCCCAAAAATCACCCCAAAAATCACCCCAACAATGGTCCCAAAACTGCCCCAAAACTGCCCAAAATCACCCCAAAAATAGTCCCCAAAAACTGCCCCAAAACCTCCCAAAATCACCCCAAAAAATCACCCCAAAAATGGTCCCAAAACTGCCTCAAAACCGCCCAAAATCACCCCAAAAATCAGCCCAAAAAAAACCCAATATCAGCCAAAGAAACCCAAAATCAGCCCAAAAACCCCAAAAATCAGCCAAAAAACCCCCAAATATCATCCCAAAAAAAGCCCCAAAAGTCCCCAAAAACCCGAAAAAAACCGCCCAAAAAGCCCAAAATCTCCCCAAAAACTCCCAAAAATCACCCAAAAAACCCCCAAAATCAACCCAAAAAACCCAAAATTCACCCAAACCCCCCCCCCCAAAAAAAAAATAGAAGTCACCCAAAAAACCGCAAAAATCAGCCCAGAAACCCAGAAATCAACCCATAAACCCCAAAAATCACCCAAAAAACCCCAAAATCTCCCAAAAATATCACCCAAAAAACCCGCAAAAATCACGCAAAAAAACCCCAAAATCACCCCAAAAAACCCCAAATCAACCTAAAAAAAAAACCCCAAAATCAGCCCAAAAAACCCCAAAAACCAGCCCAAAAGCCCCAAAATCAACCCAAAAACTCCCAAAAATCACCCAAAACCCCCCAAAATCAGCCAAAAAAACCCAAAAATCAGCTCAAAAAACCCAAAAATCAACCAAAAAAACCCAAAAAAACCCAAAAATCACCAAAAAATCCCCAAAAATCACCCAAAAACCCCAAAAAACAGCCCAAAAACCCCCAAAATTGCCCCAAAAAACTCCCAAAAATCACCCAAAAACCCCAAAATCACCCAAAAAATCACCCAAAAAAACCGCAAAAATCACCCCAAAAACCCCCAAAATCAACCCAAAAAAACACAGAAATCAGCCAAAAAAAAAAACCAAAAATCACCCAAAAAACCCCAAAAAACCCCAAAATCACCCAAAAAATCACCCCAAATAAAACCCAAAAATCAGCCCAAAAAAACCCGAAATCAACCCAAAAAACCCCTAAAAAATCACCGAAAAAACCCCAAAATTAGCAAAAAAAAAAAAAAAAACCAAAAAAAAAACCCAAAAATCACCAAAAAACCCAAAATTGCCTTAAAATCTCCCAAAAATCAGCCAAAAAAACCCCCAAATCAGCCAAAAAAACCCCTAAAATCAACCCAAAAAAACTCAAAAATCACCCCAAAAACCCCCAAAAATCAGCCAAAAAACCCCAAAAAACAGCCCAAAAAACCCAAAATTGCCCCAAAAACTCCCAAAAATCACCGAAAAAATCACCCCAAAAAAACCCAAACATCACCCAAAAACCCCAAAAACCCCAAAAATCACCCAAAAAACCCCCAAAAATCACCCAAAAAATACCCCAAAAATCAGCCAAAAAAACCCAAAATCACCCAAAAAACCCAAAAATCACCCAAAAACCCCAAAAATCACCCCAAAACCCCCAAAAATCACCCAAAAAAAGACCCAAAAATCACCCAAAATACCCAAAAATCAGCCAAAAACCGCCCCAAACCCCCAAAATTGCCCCAAAAAACTCCCAAAACTCACCCAAAAACCCCAAAATCACCCAAAAAATCACCCCAAAAAACCGCAAAAATCACCCCAAAAAACCGCCAAAAACAGCCCAAAAACCCCCAAAATTGCCACAAAAACTCTCCAAAATCACCCAAAAACCCCCAAAATCACCCAAAAAACCCCCAAAAACAGCCCAAAAACCCCAAAATTGCCCCAAAAACTCTCCAAAATCACCCAAAAAACCCCAAAATCACCAAAAAATCACCCAAAAAAACCCGCAAAAATCACCCCAAAAAACCCCAAAATCAACCCCAAAAAAGCCAAAAATCAGCCCAAAAACTGCCAAAAAATCAGCCAAAAAAAGAAAAACAAAAATCACCCAAAAAAAACCCCAAAATCACCCAAAAAATCACCCAAAAAACTGCCAAAAATCACCCCAAAAAACTGCAAAATCAACCCAAAAATCACCCAAAAAACCCCAAAAATCAGCCCAAAAAACCCCAAAATCACCCAAAAAACCCCAAAAATCACCCAAAAAACCCCAAAAATCACCAAAAAAACCCCCACAAAAATCACCCAAAATACCAAAAATCAGCCAAAAACCCCCCACCAAAACACTCCCAAAATTGCCCCAAAAAACTCCCAAAACTCACCCAAAAAATCACCCCAAAAAACCGCAAAAATCACCCCAAAAAACTGCCAAAAACAGCCCAAAAACCCCAAAATTGCCACAAAAACTCTCCAAAATCACCCCAAAACCCCCAAAATCACCCAAAAAACCCCCAAAAACAGCCAAAAACCCCAAAATTGCCCCAAAAACTCTCCAAAATCACCCAAAAAACCCCAAAATCACCCAAAAAATCACCCAAAAAAACCCGCAAAAATCACCCCAAAAAAACCCCAAAATCAACCCCAAAAAGCAAAAATCAGCCCAAAAAAACCCCAAAAATCAGCCAAAAAAAGAAAAACCAAAAATCACCCAAAAAATCACCCCAAAAAACTGCCAAAAATCACCCCAAAAAACTGCCAAAATCAACCCAAAAATCACCCAAAAAAACCCCAAAAATCACCCAAAAAACCCCAAAAAATCACCCAAAAAACTGCAAAATCACCCAAAAAACCCCAAATTGTCCACATATAACATGTATAAAAGGGAAGAAGTCGAGTGTGGAATTGGGAGCTCTGTTTTTGGGGACGCCGGTCCGCAGGCTCCCGGGCCCTCAATAAAGCACCGCACAAATCTCCCGGAGTTTTGTGCTCTCCGTTCGGGCAGCAGCGCTGCTCTGCTGTTGGTATTGGCGGGAGAAGAGCGGCAGCCAATATGGGTGATCAGCAAATCTCGTTTATTGATTGAAAGTCACTTACATTTATATTAGAGTTAATGAAGTTCATACATATTGCAAAGCTGAGCTCATGATTGGTTAGTAACTTATCAACCGAATACGCCTATTTCTACATTCTTGTAGGCATTCTGTTGATACATTCTGTATGTTTTCAGCAATAATCTCTCTCCCCCATCCTCATGTTGCAGGCAAGGTCATCATGCCCTTGCCTGTCATTGGTCATTGACTGCTGACTCCGAGGCTTTGTGTTCTCCTTTCTTCTCCAGCAGTATATGGCTTTTCTCTGCTAGCCAGCAATCCAAAAAACTCTCTACATCTCCCCCGTTTTTCTGTTGTACAAGCATGGTCTGGTTAAATGCAGCGGACACCATTCTTTGTACCATATTCTGTAAGCATATGCAAAGGCAGGGCAAAATCATCACTAATAACAAGATTACAATGCCTACTACAATGGCAACCTTAACAATAGAGCGCAACCATTATCTCAGACCTAAAGAGCTAAGCCATCCGTCAATGCCAAGGCCTGATTCTGTTTGTAAGTTCCCAGTCAACCTTCGTAATTCAGAGAGCTGGGTGTGTACAGATTGTGCATGGTCAGAAAGATTCATGCAACACATACCCTCGAATTCTTCACAGCCATGACCTTGTGCTAGTAAGAGGAAATCTGACACCCAATACATCCATGATATTAAAAATGAGCCGTCACTCTGCGTGACTTCTCCCTCACTAAAGCCCACCCTGGCTGCCCTCTCAGCAGCGCTGCGAGGATGGATAGGCCTCGATCACACACAAATCCGAAAGGTTTTCGCTTGCTCCTGCGTCTCCCGCCGAGGCTGAATAGCAATCACTGTCGCCTACAGCCCTCAACTCACCCTCCTCGACTTTTACCTGTATGCCGTAATAGCTGCAACCGTCCTCCTCACCTTCAAGAGAATAAAAGCGCAAAAACAGCCCCAAAAACCACAAAATTGCCCCAAAACACTCCCAAAAATCAGCCCAAAAAATCACCCAAAAAACCGCAAAAATCAGCCCAAAAAACCGCAAAAATCAGCCCAAAAACCGCAAAAATCAGCCCAAAAAAACCCCAAAAATCAGCCCAAAAAACCCCAAAAATCAACCCAAAAAGACCCAAAAATCACCCAAAAATCAGCCAAAAAAAACACCCAAAAATCACCCAAAAAACAGCCAAAAAAGCCCAAAAAACCCAAAATTGCCCCAAAACCACCCAAAAAATCACCCCAAAAAAACCCCAAAATCAGCCCAAAAAACCCACAAAATCACCCAAAAAAACCCCAAAAATCAGCCAAAAAACCCCCAAAAATCACCCCAAAAATCACCCAAAAAACCCCCAAAAACTCAGCCCAAAAAACCCCAAAATCAACCCAAAAAATACCAAAAATCACCCAAAAAAACCCCCAAAAATCAGCCCAAAAAAAAAAAAAAATCACCAAAAAAACCCAAAAATCAGCCAAAAAAACCCCCAAAATCAGCCAAAAAAGCCAAAAATTAGCCCAAAAAACCCAAAAACCCCAAAAATCAGCCAAAAAAAAACCCAAAAATCACCCCAAACCCCAAAACTCAGCCAAAAAACCCAAAAATCACCCAAAAACCCTAAAAATCACCCAAAAATCACCCAAAAAACAGCCCAAAAAACCTAAAATTGCCCCCAAAACTCCCAAAAATCACCCAAAAAACCCCAAAAACCCCCAAAATCACCCCAAAAACCCAAAAATCACCCAAAAAAACCCCAAAAATCAGCCAAAAAAAAAATTTACCCAAAACCCCCAAAAATCAGCCAAAACCCCCCCCAAAAAACCCAAACCCCAAAAAAACCCCAAAAACAGCCCAAAAAACCCAAAATTGCCCCAAAAACTCCCAAAAATCACCAAAAAAAGCAAAAAATCACCCAAAAAAAAACCCAAAACTCAGCCAAAAAACCCAAAAATCACCCCAAAACCCCAAAAATCAGCCAAAAAACCCCAAAAATCACCCAAAAAACCCCAAAAACCAGCCCAAAAAACCCAAAATTGCCCCAAAAACTCCAAAAATCAGCAAAAAACCCCAAAATCACCCAAAAATCACCCCAAAACCCCAAAAATCACCCAAAAAAACCGCCAAAAATCAGCCAAAAAAAACCACCAAAAATCACCCAAAACACCCAAAAATCAGCCAAAAAACCCAAAAAAAACCCAAAATCAAACCCCAAAAACCCCAAAATCAGCCCAAAAACCCCAAAAAACAGCCCAAAAAACCCCCAAAACCGCCCAAAAAAACCCCAAAATAACCCAAAAAACTTCAAAAAACAGCCACAAGAAAGCAAAATTACCCCAAAAACTCGTAAAAATCACCTCAAAAACCCAGAAATCAGCCCAAAACCCCCAAAAAAACTCCCAAAAATCAGCCAAAAAAACCCCAAAATCACCCAAAAACACCCCCAAAAATCAGCCAAAAAACGCCAAAAATCACCTAAAAAACCCCAAAACACTCCCAAAAACCGCCAAAAATCACCTAAGAAACCCCCAAAATCACCCAAAAAACGCAAAATTGCCCAAAAACTCCCAAAAATCGCCCAAAAACCCCCAAAAATCACCCAAAAAACCCTAAATATCAGCCCAAAAAACCCAAAATTGCCCCAAAAACTCCCAAAAATCACCCAAAAAACCCCAAAATCAACCAAAAAAACAGCCCAAAAACCCCAAAATCAACCCAAAAACCCTCATAAATCATCCAAAAAAAACCCCAAAAATCACCCAAAAACCAAAAAATCACCCAAAAAACCCAAATCACCCAAAAAACCCCCACAAATCAGCCCCAAAAAAACCCCAAAAAAACCAAAATCACCCCAAAAAAAAACCCCAAATCAGCCAAAAAACCCCAAAATCACCCAAAAAATCAGCCCAAAAATCCCCAAAACTCAGCCCTAAATCCCATAAATTACCCAAAATTTTGTCTCCCCCACAAGCCCATTTCGAAGCCCCCAGACCCATTTTGAAGCCCCCAGACCCATTTGAAGCCCCCAGACCGATTTCAAAGCCCCCAGACCCATTTCGAAGCCGCCTGACCCCATTTCAAAGCCCCCAGACCCATTTCAAAGCCCCCAGACCCCATTCGAAGCCCCCAGACCCATTTCGAAGCCCAGACCCATTTCAAAGCCCCCAGACCCATTTTGAAGCCCCCAGACCCATTTCGAAGCCCCCAGACCCATTTCAAAGCCCCCAGACCCATTTTGAAGCCCCCAGACCCATTTCAAAGCCCCCAGACCCATTTTGAAGCCCCCAGACCCATTTCAAAGCCCCCTGACCCCATTTCGAAGCCCCCAGACCCATTTCAAAGCCCCCAGACCCCATTTCAAAGCCCCCAGACCCATTTCAAAGCCCCCAGACCCATTTTGAAGCCCCCAGACCCCATTTCGAAGCCCCCAGACCCATTTCAAAGCCCCCAGACCCCATTTCGAAGCCCCCAGACCCCATTTGGAAGCCCCCAGACCCATTTTGAAGCCCCCAGACCCCATTTCAAAGCCCCCAGACCCCATTTCAAAGCCCCCAGACCCATTTCGAAGCCCCCAGACCCCATTTCAAAGCCCCCAGACCCATTTCGAAGCCCCCAGACCCATTTCAAAGCCCCCAGACCCCATTTTAGAAGCCCCCAGACCCATTTTAGAAGCCCCCAGACCCATTTCGAAGCCCCCAGACCCATTTTAGAAGCCCCCAGACCCATTTCGAAGCCCCCAGACCCATTTCAAAGCCCCCAGACCCATTTTAGAAGCCCCCAGACCCATTTCAAAGCCCCCAGACCCATTTTAGAAGCCCCCAGACCCATTTCAAGGCCCCCAGCCCCATTTCGAAGCCCCCAGACCCATTTCAAAGTCCCCAGACCCCCTTTAACCCACATTTTGAAGCCCCCAGACCCATTTCGAAGCCCCCAGACCCATTTCAAAGCCCCCAGACCCATTTTGAAGCCCCCAGACCCATTTCAAAGCCCCCAGACCCATTTTGAAGCCCCCAGACCCCATTTCGAAGCCCCCAGACCGATTTCAAAGCCCCCAGACCCATTTCGAAGCCCCCAGACCCCATTTCGAAGCCCTCAGACCCCATTTCGAAGCCCCCAGACCCCCTTTAACCCACATTTCGAAGCCCCCAGACCCATTTCAAAGCCCCCAGACCCATTTTGAAGCCCCCAGACCCATTTTGCAGCCCCCAGACCCATTTCAAAGCCCCCTGACCCATTTCAGAGCCCCCAGACCCCATTTTAGAAGCCCCCAGACCCACTTCGAAGCCCCCAGACCCCATTTTAGAAGCCCCCAGACCCCAGACTGGGTTATACTGGTCATACTGGTCATACTGGTCATACTGGTTATATTGGTTATGCTGTATCTCTTGACACTTAATTTCCTTTAGGTAGTGCCAAGCTGCATTCTGTGGAGGAAACAACATCAGGAGCCATGTGAATTCTGCCACCCCCAGACCTAGAGTCCCCCAGCGATCAGGATGCCGTCAGCAGAGAGCACATCCCTCTCAGGATCGTGGATATGAAGTGTTATAAATGATCAAATCAGCAGCCAATTTATAAAAAATCAACAAAGATTTATTTTGAGAAAAATTAAAAAATAGAATTTCGAAAAAACCTCGCCACAACCAAGTCAGCGCTAGCCCCGGGTGCAGCCGCTGGGTGCCTTAGAGTCCGGCCGACACAGGGACAGCCTTTCTCAAAAGAGCACCCCAAATGCTTCCAGGAGCCAGCTTATATACTATTTATTTTGCCTCGGGTACAGATGACCACATATTCCTTTTGTGTCCCTTAACATGTAAAGTGGGATCTATACATGTGTAGAAATGGACAAAGATGAAGCTCGGGCTCAGACAGTTGTCTGAGCGCCCCGGTACAGATTACATTCACATGGAATAAGTCCTGAATACTGTGAGGAGATTGATTCCAGGTGCGGGGTCTTGTGAGTTTCCTCCTTGATAGTCCATTGTTTCCTCCTTGACAGTCCATTCCCGGAACTTCTTGATTAAATCTTCTTCTGCATTAAAATGCATGAAACCTTCTCCGATAGCTTTCCGTCCCATTCATGCCGTCCGGGAATGAGTTAAGTGTAGCCAGGGTGTTGGAGACCTCTCCTGATGGCTCAGGCAAGCCCCATTCAGGTTATCCGGGAAGGAGTTATCATATGTATAGCTGGTCCTGGGGGCTGGAAGCCACGGGCCTTACACAGTAACTGTTTTGATTGTTATCTCTTCTGAGAACAGCTCAGGCAATTCCCAGCCGGAACAGTTACAAATACAGGTTGTGACTATTTCTTATATTTTATACACTTATCCCTAATTCTTTATAGCATGAATTAACTTCCTACCTATAACATGAAGGCAGGTGAGGAGGGCCTCACTCATGAACTGAAATTCTGATTGTGCTTGTTATGAACAAGATTTTTGTTCAATTTTATTTCTGTAGAGAAAAAAAAAAAAACCTGAAGGTACAAAATCTGTAAACCCAGGTTGCTGCGGCAGTGTCACTTGTTATGTTAATCACAGCTCGTTAGGAGGTAATGGTTCTTCTTTGTATTACGGAGACCCTGGCCGGGGCTGGGCTGCTGGCCTTTCTTTTGTGTTGAGAAAACTTAGCCTGAGGCTAAACCGTCTTTGTACCAGGCAGAGAAAAACACAGAGAGGAGGGGGGCATTATAATATGTAAATTTTGTAACCAGCGTATTGTGGGACGTCCTGTATATTATAAAAATACCAGAATAACGAGCCGATTGTAAAATTAAGAAATTACAGTGATTCCTGAGCGTGAGGAGCAGAGAGCTGAGCCTGCAGAGGTGTTAATAGACCTTGGTGCCTGTTATAGGTAGGAAGTTAATTCATGCTATAAAGAATTAGGGATAAATGTATAAAATATAAGAAATAGTCACAGCCTGTATTTGTAACTGCTTCGGCTGGGAATTGCCTAAGCTGTCCTCGGAAGAGATAAAAATCAAAACAGATACTGTGTAAAGCCCGTGGCTTCCAGCCCCCAGGACCAGCTATACATATGATAACTCCTTCCCGGATAACCTGAATGGGGCTTGCCTGAGCCATCAGGAGAAGTCTCCAACACCCTGGCTACACTTATCTCATTCTCGGACGGCATGAATGGGACGGAAGGCTATCAGAGAAGGCTTCATGCATTTTAATGCAGAAGAAGATTTAATCAAGAAGTTCCGGGAGTGGACTGTCAGGGAGGAAACAATGGACTATCAAGGAGGAAACTCACAAGACCCCGCACCTGGAATCAATCTCCTCACAGTATTCAGGACTTATTCCATGTGAATGTAATCTGTACCGGGGCGCTCAGACAACTGTCTGAGCCCGAGCTTCATCTTTGTCCATTTCTACACATGTATAGATCCCACTTTACATGTTAAGGGACACAAAGGAGTATGCGGTCATCTGTGCCCGAGGCAAAATAAATAGTATATAAGCGGGCTCCTGGAAGCATTCGGGGTGCTCTTTGAGGAAGGCTGTCTCTGTGTCAGTCAGACTCTAAGGCACCCAGCGGCTGCTCCGGGGCTGACGCTGACTTGGTTGTGGCGAGATTTTTCGAAATTCTATTTTTTAATTTTTCTCAAAATAAATCTTTGTTGATTTTTTATAAATTGGCTGTGGATTTGATCATTTATAACAGTGCCCCTCGCCCTGACTGGTCTGGAGCGGTGACCCGGAGCCGGGAACGAAGGAGGGGAGAAGAAGAGAAGCACCGGGGTCTCGCCTGGCGCTGCCACGAGGATCGGACCCCCAGCTCTGTCACGAGGATCGGACCCCCAGCTCTGTCACGAGGATTGGACCCCCAGCTCTGTCCCTCGTGGACAAAGCTGCCCAAATCCTCCTCCTCTGAGCCCCGCTGGGAAAGAAGACGGAGACTGCAGACCCGTCCAGCTTTCTCGTCCTGAGCTGATCACTTTTCAATAAAGGCGTTAAAAGGAGAAAATTCTCCTTGCCCAGTTTTATTTCACAGCCATGCCGACGAGCCTGACATAGCCCCAGTGTGGCCTGAAAATCTATCAGCACGACTGCTTCATCCACGGCCCCGCAGGGATCGTGTGGCCGCCAGCAGGCCCTGATGGAGATACCGGCTCTCTCAATGCATAAATGAGACCGGCAGACCGTCAATCCTCCCGCGAGTGAGAGAAAAGGACAGTCAAGACACGCAGAGGAGGAACAACATGAAGACACCAAGATCAATGAAGAAAGAGTCAAGTCCCAGATGGAAGGAGAACGATGAGATGCCTTAAGTGCAGGCTGAAATCCTCTTGCAAGGCTATGGAGGAGAATGTAATTGATACATCAGACTCTTTCCCTACAACTCATTGAAAAGTACGGGGAGATGAAACGTTTGAAGATACCAGCAAAGGCATCTATGCTAAAGCAAGCACATGTTAAAGCAGCTGCGATCCCATGAAAAGTTTAAACAGAGAGAGAGAAGAGTGATGAAGACCCTCTGCCCCCAGGGAAAAAGAAGACCCCTGTTCCCAGAGATGATGATGATGAT
The DNA here is from genome assembly GCA_019023105.1 of Diglossa brunneiventris. NCBI lineage: Eukaryota > Metazoa > Chordata > Aves > Passeriformes > Thraupidae > Diglossa > Diglossa brunneiventris. The sequence goes on from CM032356.1 coordinate 64,076,281, forward strand.
CTCAGAGACAGATAAAGAGAACCTTTGCTCTTGAACAGCTCATCTTTAAAACAGCACCCCGTAAATTGGCCTATAAATGCAGCTGTGGGAAAGCTGTGACAGATGGGAGGGATTTCATGACTACAGATTCCCGGGCAGCTGCTATGTGTGGAAATTAAAAGCTACAAGAGAACTGGTTTTGTAGAGAAGTTTCCATGGCATGGCAAAAGAAACTCCTCTCCCTAAGTGAACTGAAGAAAGACGATTCTAGAAGTGGTTCTAGAACAGAACTGACTTAAAAGTCCCAAGTTTTGTCTCTTACATTGTAAGCGACAAAGTTGTGTTCTAAAGGTTTTATTCTGATTCTTATTATTCTTTCTTCAGTTACTGTTAATAAAGTTTTCTTTATACCCTTTTAAACTTCTGAGCCTGTTTTGTCTTCCCCTAATCCTATCTCACAGCAAGAAATTATTAAGTGTATTCTAGTGAGTGCACTAACATTTGGCCAGCACTGAACCCACCACATTAACTGGTGCATTGGCCAGGAAATCTTAAATTGGTCAACCAAAACCACTGCACTGACCTACACAAGACAAACCACCAGAGGACTAGTGGCCTGGATGGGCACTAGTGCAGCAGAGATGCAGAACAAAAAGTCCCCAAATCTCCCAAAGCAAGATCTAGCACCTTGGCCACTTCTCTGCCAAGCACCAGGATTTCCCTTCTGCCAGCACAGCAGCTGTAACTAGAAGGAGAAAAGCAGTATTGATCCCGAGTATGTTAAGACTAGGCTGTATAAAGAGCAGCTGTGGACAAGTGCGAGCAATTTTTGTCCTGCTGCTAGAGATCTAATTGGACATAAAATCCCCAGCAGGCAGTGAAAACGGTGAATAAAGAACCAAAAGTAAAGTCCATTCTGTGACCCAAACTCACACTAAGCTTGCAAAACACAAAGAAACAAAGTTGGCATTCCCAGCACTACAACTTCCAAGCAGTCAAAAAACTTGTGACATCCACTGGAGCTCCAAGACAGAGGTGAAACTGCCACCAGAACAATGACAATTTTATACAAATAACAGCGCCAATCTTTTAAAGTAATCTTTAACCCAAAGAGCCTGAAATAGGTTGTAAAAAGGCGCCATAAAAAGCATGAGCAGCACAATCAACTCACCCAAGGCCACAAGCAAGCAGAAGCAGAGATCAGAATGAAACCATCAGATGCCACACGTCTGTCTCCTGGCTTAAGCACCGCCGGAGCCTGCAGCAGACACAACCAGCGCAGGATCAGCAGTGGGGCTGTGAGCTCTGGACCTGCGGGCTCGTGCCTGGGACACAGGATCGTTCTCACCGGAGGCACACAGACACTCAAAGCTGCTCTTTCAGAATCTCCTCACTGAGGACATTTCTTTCCCCTTTGCCAAATGCATAAGGGACACAAAGTTTTCCATTCCATCTAAAGAGCTCTTCAGTGAGAAGCGCTTTCCTCCTCAAAACCGCCCAGGTCACGTCACAGAGTTTACACCAACTCCTTGTTCCTAGCAATGTGAGTGGAGAGCTTCTGGGTCAGCTGAAAAGAATTTGATTAGGGTGACAAACAACAGGATTTTAGTGGCAGCTCTTGGCAATATCCCCCACTGGTTTACTTCCCACACTGACTACCTGGCCTTGAGTTCGGTAGTCAACAGTCCTGTTCTCCCGTGCTTGCTAACACTGAAGGCAACTGGTAAATTACTTTCAACACGGCCAACATCCAGTTGAATTCGTTTTCTCTCCTCGAGGAGCACGTCAAATTTGGTCAAACTAACTTTTAAAGGCCAATGCTAAAATATCAGCAAGCTGATGAAGCAGGCTCATGGATTACCTCCAGCAACCTGCCACCTCTGGTTTGAAGACACAGAGCCCCCCACTTACCTACAGAGCCCTTATGGCAGCGTGCACACCGCCACAAAACACTCAATAAATAATTTCACATTGTCACTTAAGAGGGCTCCAACCTCACAGAATATTGATGACAATCAGTGGAAAAGGACTCCTTTCAGCATAAAATACTTACTCACAACCTGCTTGAACTGCTGCTATGAAAACAACCAGTGACAGAACCCAAGCCCAGCATTAGGTTCTACTCGCTGCACTAGGTACTACACGGAGAAGCAAGCCTGGATCCTGCTCTGAAATGACTCAAGGTCACACAATGTCATGTCAGGAGCAGAAATCTGACTTCCCAGCTCTTTAGACAAAATGGCAAGGGGCTTCTAAAGTTCTTTAGCCTTGGCATGAGAACTGAGCAAATAGGTATTTCGTAAGTCAGTAAGTTCTGAGTTCTGAATGCTCCACCATAAACAGATGAGCAGATGATAATTTTGAAAGACCTGGCCCAAAATTAATACAATGAGCACTGCCATTCGTGGTCCTAAACTGTTCAGAGTATCTAACTTGCCTCTCCCGTCAAAGCCAAACTCCTAGGATATATTTCTGAGACATTGGTGTGCCTATCCTTACCAACCTGAAAAAAAAATCAAATGGGACACTTCATCACAGAGGAAAACACTAGCTTACTACAAACTGCTCCATAATAAAGACTGGACTACATTTTTCAGAGTCCTCAGTGCTTCCTTAAAACATTTATGCACGTGCACATTTTCAAAAACGACCGCTGCTTTACAACCTTCCCTTGTGACACAGCACGCCAAGTAATTTTGAAAAACCTGTCACAGGTCAGCAACATCTGCCGACCACAATGACCACAACACTGGTTCTCATTGCTTCTAGCGTGCTTGTAGAGGACTCCTTGATGGAAACAAGCACGACTCCGATGCAATGGAAGATGTCAAATTTGCACGCACCATAGCCGGACTTACCCTAAGGAATGCCCATGCAAGAAACTGTGCCATGCACTTAGGCAAGAGGATTGCTTAAGTGTCGAGTGTAATACGCAAGATGAAACGCAGTCATCTATTTTACAAAAAAAAAAAAACAGCTTCCACTAGAAGGTTGAAACCATAATAAAACATTTCTTTGAGAAATAAAAGAATTAAAAAGACAAAATACACTGTCAGGAAGAACTTTGGAATCCAAATATTTGGACAAGTTAATAAATGATCTAAAACACACTGACAAGGGAAAACTTTGGAATTAGTACAAGAAAAGTGACGCCCAAAGCAGAAATGAAAGCCAACAAGTCAACGCGACCTGACAAGTGACCAAGACCAAGCCAAGTACCACAGGAAGCTGCCCAAATCAGGAAAAGTTTAAAATTTAACTGAGAGAAACTAAGAATTCCCGGAAGACTCCGCCTATACTCCTGCCTACCTATGAATATGCATATAATAATGATGTAATCCTTGTTCGAAATGGTATAAAACCGGCTTTTGTGGCTAGTAAGGCAGAAACCCTCTTGCGGTTTCTCCAAACACGTTGCTAATAAATACCTCCTGCTTATAGACTTTAAAGCTTAAGTCTCTGAGCAGTTAATATTTCGCCTTTTGGGGCAAAATTCGGCATTAAGGTTGTGAAATGCGTGAAGCATTTCAACTCCCAGCATTACACTGAGTGCCCCCTGCTTTGCCCGTGGAAGAAAAAAAAGGCAAGAACCTAGTCCATTCTTTGGCAAAAACAAACACAAAATGTGATTTGCTTTATCACGGCCGATGTCCAAAACTCCATAGTCCATATTAGCAGATGATTTTTTTTTTTTTTTTTGGCTCTCACAGAATGGCTCTTTTCTAGTGGGATGTAGAAATAATAGAACATCCTGCTAAAATAATAATTGCAACATTTGAGCTCAATTCACGTCATTAAGCTTTGATCTCTGAGTGAGTGTAGCATCATCAGCACACAGTTTGCAAAAAGCTGTGCTGCACAGCCCCAGTCACTTTTTCCAGCTTTTGACATATCCTGTTGAAGAACAAGATAACTGCAACTAGGAAAAAGGAGTAAAGAATTCCACACTGCAAAAGGCACCTTTCTACTTGGCAGCAATCACAAAGGGGAGAAAAGGAAGACACAACCTCCCCAAGAAAGCAGCTTTCCCAAAAGAAATCCACATGCTCAAGCAATGTTTGGCAGAAACGTTTTCCACCACCGCCCCTCCAACAGAACATTCTGGTCACTGAATCACTTACACTGCTCAGACAGATTTTAAAAGTTTTAAAAAGTTTTTAACAGGTTTTAAAAAGTACAACGCTGACAGGCACTCCGTGATCCTGCTGCAGAGTCACTGAAGCATCTGGCATTTTTCTGTCTCCTGCTAAGCAAAGTCATGACGCCTTGTGGCCTTTATCATCACATTCATAAAGACTTTTTTGGAAAGGGGTGACTTCTCCTACATCTGGCTTTTGGAGCAAGACAAGGACACCACCGGTGCTCAGCACAAGATTAAACTGCGGTTTGAACGTGTGCCTACCCTGTCACATCAAAAGAAACTGCAGTGTCATTTTCCTCTCCATCTTTGTCATTTGGGAACATCGTGCCATAAACCAGTGCGTGTTTTCAGTAACAGAGCAGAACACAACATGGCTTGTGGTGTAGAGAACATCACAGTGGTGCCTTCGAGATTCAGAGGCAAAAAGAATAAGGTGTCAGTTAAACTTGATACCTACACAATTGCAATGATATCTGTGGCACAGCAAACAAAACAAAAATATCCCTGAAATACACAGAAATACATCAGCCAAGAAAAAGTCTCCAGCACAACGAAAGGAAATGACATTGACAAAAGAAAGCAATAAACGGGCAAAGTCAGTATTTAGCAGCCACTGTCAGCTTGAGCAGAGCTGGAGTCCGTGAAGCCCACAAGAAGCCCTCAGCTCCCACACAGCTGCCATCCAGCTGTGCTGTTATGGGAGATGGTAAAAAATCCACTGAAGTGACAAAGAGATGCCCAAGTACTTTTGAAATCAGTGAGCGTCAGAAGAATCTATGAGGAGCAATGAATTTATGATCAACCTTGGCAACCCACACGGACTTCAATAACCACTTATCTCTAAAGTTATTCACAAACCTGTCGTCAACTGAATTTCAACCAAATTACTCAAAACAGCAGGCCAGTGCAGAAGTAGAATGAAACGGAAAAAGCAATAAGCTTACAAGAGAGGAAGGCGAGCAAAAATAAATTTGGCAAGTTTTTTATGGATGTAGGATTCAAAACATACATTTTTTACATGAAGCTCAGAATATCCTTAATGGTGTTGAGAAAGTTCCACTGGAGCAAAAGCACATTGCAGCAGACAGCCCCATTTTGCAATTTGATATATATGAACGTAATTGGGAGGAGAGATGTAGAGACAAATATTAAGAGCATGTCACAAGAACGTGGAATGCAGCTCTGGGAGACGTGGCTGGCAATCAGAAGAATGACAAAAACTATCTGGGAAAAATAAAATCTGAAGAAATATGAAAACTGATGGCAGACAGGTGATTGTATTCATTTGCTAAAAGAAAGGACTGAGTCTAGATCTCTCCAAACACAGTAGAAAACCTCTTATTGCTTACTTTAGCATGAATATTTAAATAAAGGTTTGAGAGAGATGGGAAGCAAAGCAGTAAGAACTGCTACTCTGATTTAATAGGGTAAAGAATAATTAAAATATCTAAATTACCTTAAAACAAATAAATTTAATAAAAAGCATTTTTTCTATGGCAGAATAAAAATACAAATGCAGGATCCATTCAATTAAGTTTATTAAATAGGAACATCACCTTCAGAGGAAGAATAAATTTTGAACTTTGGCTCCTGTACTAGCACCACAAATAGTGGTGCATTCAGAAAAGCTCAGTGCTGCTTTATCGTTTGGATAAGGAGAGTTCTGGGGTTTTTTAAACCATTCCAGTTCGGTCCTGACTGTTTTTATTGGTAGTCATAGCCAAACTCCTGTCGCAGGAACATAATTAAAATAACAGGAAGAGAAAAAAAAAAAAACACCAACAGATCCCCAGAATATCAAAATAATCCTCATGAATACAGCTCTTGAAGAACATTTATGATAACTTGCTTGTTTCTTTTTAAGGCACAAAAATTCAACGGTAAAAACAGGCATATCTCCAAAAACACTGGACTCAAACCCAGCTTGCTGGCACTAGCAACAGAGCCTGACATCTTCAAAAAAGATGTGTTACCTGCTGAATGTGAGAAAAAACACTCTTTGACTTCTGCCATCAAGAGTATAAACTTTGGTGACACTATCACTGGAACATAAGTGAAAGTAGATAAGAGGAAACAGTCAGGTCATCACAAGAAGGGCAGAGGTGCCGGGATCCAAGTTTTCCTGGTCCCTAACCTTGCTCTTGTCACCTACAGCGCCAAAACCGCTGTTCCGAGACCTTCCACGCGGCTTAATTTTGAGCTTTGTCAATTTAACCAGTGCTAATGAACATTGGCTGCGTGGCCTGCTTGCTCCCAGGAACAAGCACCCATTTGGAAACAGAGCAGTAAACTGCAAGTTGTTTCGGAGTCGAGTGAGTAGAGCGCTTACGGGTTTTTGTCACCTACAGCGCCAAAACTGCTGTTCCGAGACCTTCCACGCGGCTTAATTTTGAGCTTTGTCAATTTAACAAGTGCTAATGAACATTAGCTGCGTGGCTTGCCTGCTCCCAGGAACAAGCACCCATTTGGAAACAGAGCAGTAAACTGCAAGTTGTTTCGGAGTCGAGTGAGTAGAGCGCTTACGGGTTTTTGTCACCTCCACACAACCCTGCCTGCTATTTGCTGAAAAGGAAACCAGATCCCCAGAGTGATCTCTGAACTGCGTGGTAAAAGGCTCAGAGTTTGTTCTCTCACAGAGAACAGCCTTGCTATCCGGCTCAAGCCAGAACAATCTCAGAAAGGGGCTCTTTGCTCTCCTTTTTCTCCAATTGTTCTCTAACAAAGTCAGCCCCGTGCAAACCAATCCCACTGCATCAGGCAGAGCTCTGCTAAGCAACACTCCTCCAGAAAAACAGCAGCAGAGGAAAAAGGTTAGCTTGTATGCGGATACTCATGGCATTCAAACTGACATGCATTTTTATTACCTATGATCAAGCTTTTTTGCTAATAACCCCCAAATAAAGACCTGAATGCTCCCATTTTCCCTACAGTGTTAGACTGCTGTGTCAGAAAAGCTGCATCAACAGTTTTCCATCCTACTCTGTCTCCCTCTTGGTCACTGAAGCAAGCAAAAATACTTTTTCTCCTCATCAAAAATGCTAAAAAGACAGGACTAGCTTTGCTGCCACGTATTTTAAAGAAAGAGAACAGGGTACTTTTGGTACTCCATTCAGTAGTTTTAGTCATAGTATTTCTTCTGAACTATCTGTATTACTTTTGTGTAATCAACACAAGCAGGACACACAGCTAAAGAATGAGACATTTTAACTTTTGGGTTTTTCTGTGGTGATCGCCTTTTAAACACCAGAAGCAGAGTCTTACCGTGGTATTTTTTATCTATACTCTCAGTATCAGCAACTGCATGCTCATCAACTACACTAAAGAAGCTTCTGGCATTCAGAATTCAAATCCTTAGCTGGCATAAATATGAAATAATCTTAGAGAGAGTGAATTTCTTCCATGCCAGACCTGAGGAAAGCAGGCAGAGTCCCTTGCAGTCTCAGATGATCAAGGAAAATCGATCTTATACATAAAATGCTTTTTACTAAACACAGTAAACCCTGACTCTAGCTCCTCTCACAGGAGTCATCAAGAACAACCAGCAAAAGAGAAGCACGATGATGTTTGGTCAGCCATGATCTCTGGACTTATTTCAGGATTTGATGTGTTGCCCAGCCTAGCAGACCTACATAAACACCGAGGGTGCCTGCTGCAAGGTTACTCACACAAAGTGGGAGTTTGGGTCCCCCTCTGCTCCCTTCTGTCATCATCTTTGTGCTGGCACCGGTGCTCACAAAGCCATGAGAAGACTCTGAACATAGGATCAAACCAAACCAAACCAAAACAAACAAAAAAAACAACACAAAAAACAAACAAACAAAAAACCCACCATGTAAAAAGAGGAGTTTTTTTTCCAATTACTCACCCTGGGCAGGTGAACTTCAGTGCCTGCACAAAGGATGAAACAGACAGAGAGAGAAAAGAACAGGCAGACCAGGGGAAATGAAGCAGGTCCATTCCTAGCTCACTAGCAACCTCCAATCACTCTGGATTAAAGTTCTGGAGACACCACACCCTAAGCAATCCTGTGCCTGCACGGCGCAATGCACACAATAAACACCAGCAGAGGTGATTGTATTTGGCTACAGATGGACGAGTTCAGCACCAATCCTCCTTCTGCCCTTCGCGAGTCCAACTCTGCCAAATTAACTCAGTGGTGAGAAACAGCCTTGCAGAAATGCAGGCAAGGGAAGAATTCCCTCCTGAAATGTGTGTATCACACCTGGTTACCAGGTGAGAATGCTCCAACACAGAATCTGCACGGAAGATCTACCGTTACTTTGTTGAAGTCACTAAGGCTTGTTCCTGAATGATACACACCAAATCTGGTACCGTACCAAGTTCAGTCTCTGCTCACACCAATACCACCACACCATCACCGAGTGCTGCTTGAGTCTGAAACAAATTTAGCATCACAAAAAACGTTTGCTCGTAGCTGCCTGTGGCACACTGATTTATTTATAAATGTGCCTCAGCCTCTGTGTGTGAAGAGACAATTACCACCACACCATCACCGAGTGCTGTTTGAGTCTGAAACAAATTTAGCATCACAAAAAACGTTTGCTAGTAGCTGCCTGTGGCACACTGATTTATTTATAAATGTGCCTCAGCCTCTGCATGAAGAGACAATTACCACCACACCACCACCGAGTGCTGTTGGAGTTTGAAACAAATTTAGCATCACAAAAAACGTTTGCTCGTAGCTGCCTGTGGCACACTGATTTATTTATAAATGTGCCTCAGCCTCTGTGTGTGAAGAGACAATTACCACCACACACCACCGAGTGCTGTTTGAGTCTGAAACAAATTTAGCATCACAAAAACGTTTGCTCGTAGCTGCCTGTGGCACACTGATTTATTTATAAATGTGCCTCAGCCTCTGGGCGTGAAGAGACCATTACGACACTTTCAGCATACTTGCTTGCAGCTCTCTTCAGAGGAAATGTGGAACCAATATCCAAAAGATTACCGTGACTCCTAGAAACACTAAAATCTCACACATAGCTGCACCCAAGGTGTTGATGGCATGTAACTATCACACAGCACACGTCCTTCAGCAACAACATCCTGGGGGAAAGTTACAGTAAATAGTTCTGGGCCAGCTGCTGGATTATTACATTCTAATGACAAATTACAGCAAATTGTGATTTCTTGTAGCCCAGAGACCAGCTAGTAACCCCTTCAGAATACCTACAATGAGCTAAAAACTGTGATATTTTATTATTTAATGCTAAATATTCTGAAGAGGTGCAACTTAAATTCTCCTAGGCAACACTGGTGTTCCATGCTGCCGAACTTAGAGCCCCATCTTTTTTGTTAAGGGCTGACTTCTAATTTTTACCCTAATCAGCCCTACTAAACGATGATTATGAGAAACAATGTGCTTCATGTATCACGAGTAAAGGCATCAAGCTCCTGCCTGTACCAGATCTATAGACTATGTCACATTACTCACTCTTACATAAATTAAAATTCAAATGTGCACAATGAATTTTACCCCAATCAGCCCTACTAAACTATGATTATGAGAAACAACGTGCTTCATGCATCGTGAGTAAAGGCATCAAGCTCCTGCCTATACCAGATCTATAGGCTACGTCCCATTACTCACTTACATAAATTAAATTCAAATGTGCACAATGAAGACCCACTAACATAATTTTTACTGTTACATCAGTAAAACACTGCAGAGTCCCAGGTACTACCCATTTAGCTCAATATCCTGCTGTGGCATCAGGGAATCGTGCACTGGTTTGTGCACGGATTTGAGTGACAGCAAAGTCGTCAGCATACGTTGCCATTCTCACTCGTAAGAGAGCCAAGCTGCGCCACAAGCACCGAGCACAAAAAGCTTTTGCACGGAATGTTTCCCGTTTCAAAACTGAGCAAGACTGCTCCATTGCAACAGCCCTTCGACCATCTGTTGTTCATGGAACATCCCCAAGGCGCAGCTCTTCTCTGCAACACAAGGACCAACTCATTTTCAAAGGCGAAAATAAATTTTAATGCATTAATCCATAGCGGTAATTTTCAAAAACGTTCAACTCATTTTAAGCTTCAATCTAGAATATGTTTACACCCCTCTGGCTTCTCCGAGGCCTGTTCCAACACAGTTGAGAAATCAACATTGATCCTTTAAGGGTGTTTTTGTACAGCCTTTAAAATCTCCCAGGCCAACACCCTGGGGGAAAGGGGACACTGGTTAAAACTAGGAACAAGTAGGGTTTAATGAGGACTTTTAATTTAGAATCCGAGTAGCTTTCCAGACATGTTTTAAGCATCTGGGCTGCTGTAACAACAGCCTGATGATCGGTTGCGGTGTAGCACTCCAGACTTCACAGCAGTCTGGCTCGCAGCAGCAGCACGATTTGCTGCACACAACTGAGCCTCCCGCCCATCACAAAGGCAGCCACATCGATTTTTTATTTTCACACTCCCCCCCATGCCGAGTCCCTCCCCTTATCCCACCCCCGCGACTCTACAGGGTTCACGTAGGAGGGAAGGGGATGAAAACCCTCCCGTTATCTTCCAGCACGCACCGGGGCCAGGAGAGGCAGCGCTGAGGTGAGCCGCCCTCCGTGAGCGCCGCCAAGTCAGAGTGGCCTCGCTCAGGATAAGCTAAAATAAAATAACTGGTTTTTAAAAAATACGCACACACAGCCACGCCCCTCACACACACACACACACACACACACACACACACACACACACACACACAAACGCTATCAGCCCCTCTCCGATGCGCCGCTACGCCCTAAACCATCCTCAGCCGCGCTGCCCACAGGCTCAGAAGCGGCACCGCGTCGGAAGACGGATGCCTACAAGAATGTAGAAATAGGCGTATTCGGTTGATAAGTTATGAAATAAAACAGGGCAAGGAGAATTTTCTCCTTTTAATGCCTTTATTGAAAAGTGATCAGCTCAGGATGAGAAAGCCGTACGGGTCTGCAGTCTCCGTCTTCTTTCCCAGCGTGGCTCAGAGGAGGAGGATTTGGGCAGCTTTGTTCACGAGGGACAGAGCTGGGGGTCCGATCCTCGTGGCAGCGTCAGGCGAGACCCCGGTGCTTCTCTTCTTCTTCCTCCCTGCTTCCCGGCTCCGGGTCACCGCTCCAGGCGACTTCTGCAGTCAGGGTGAGGGGCACCAAGGTCTATTAACACCTCTGCAGGCTCAGCACTCTGTTCCTCACGCTCAGGAATCACTGTAATTTCTTAATTTATAATGGCTCGTTATTTTGGTATTTTTATAATATACAGGGTGTCCCACAATACACTGGTTACAAAATTTACATATTGCCCCCTCCTCTCTGTTTTTCTCTGCCTGGTAGCAAAGACGGTTTAGCCTCAGGCTAAGTTTTCTTACTACAAAAGAAAGGCCATCAGCCCAACCCCGGCCAGGGTCATCTGTGATACAAAGAAGAACTATTACCTCTTAACGACCTGTGATTAACATAACAAGTAAACACTGCCCAGCAACCTGGTTTACAGATTTTGTATCTTCAGGTTTTTTCCTACAGAAATAAAATTGAACAAAAATCTTGTTCATAACAAGTTACTAACCAATCATGAGCTCAGCTTTGTAATACGTATGAACTTCATTAATTCTAATATAAATGTAAGTGACTTTCAATCAATAAACGAGATTTGCTGACCAACCATATTGGCTGCCGCTCTTCTCCCGCCGATACCTACACCAAGGCAGTAAGAAAATAAACAGACAACCCCCCAAAACAATAACAAAGCACACCCCAACCCCTTACACACACCCACACACACACACACACGCACACACACACACACACACACACACACACACACACACACACACACACACACTCATTTGCGTTTTCACTCTCTAGCTCATGTCCGCCTCGGCGCCGTGCGGCGGGACGGCGCTCTGCGGGCTCCCCGCACTCGCTGCTTTTTGTGACACTCCGCTCACCCAGGTGCGCCGAGCAGCATCCCAGCCCCTCGCCTCGCCTCTCGCAGCGGCCCTCCGAGCGTCTTTTGGCGGGCTCTGTGGGAAGGAAGAGCAGAAACCCGAGCACGGAGTTAGCTGTGGAGTGAGTGCGCTCCAGCCGCCCGCGTCCCCAGGCCTGCGCCGCTTCCCGCATCCCCTGAGCTAAACCAGCACTGGATTAGCTGGATTAGCTAAACAAACTGGGCACGGATCCGACCTCAGCTGTCCAGCTGTGGAGGCACTCGGTGTGCCAGGAGTGTTGGCCTCAAAAGGATCGATCGGTGACAAACAGCTTCAACAGGACCGGACGCACTGCGCTCCGTGTGACTTGTGGCAGTAAAAAGGCCACAAGAAACTGTGAAAGGCAACACTTGGACAGACAGGCACAAACGGGGATGAATCCAGTTGTGTCAGTTTATGGGGAAATTTACAACTATTCACAAACTTGATAAAAACAGGTCTCAAATTATTTTTAACAGTTCACAGTGAGCAAGCTGACCTGCTCCAAATAGAAAGTTTGTGAATAGTGATAACTGTGTTTTGTTTACCAGAAAAATGGCCTGGTCTGAGCAATATTGTCTGCTTGCTGAAGGTGTCCTCCGACGTGAAGCCGTCCCGTAGAAACCACCCATCATGCAAGCCCTTCCAAATTTTTTGCTTGTTACATCTCAGGAGCCCTGTAAAATCACGCAGTGCAATTTGTGAAAGTATAGCCGTGCATTTTCAAGGCATAAAATGCTCTGTGAATGAAAACAAGAAATGCACAAAATGCAGGCAACTCTAAATTACAATTCCCTCTGCAGACAGAATGCGCTGCCATTTCTTTCCTGCAGTGAAGGGGTTGATGTTTTCGTTCGTGCTGTTAATGCTTTGCCTTGTTGTGAGCTATCTGGATGACACGTGGTTGCTGAGGGAACCGTATCTTCAGGTTTCCTGGCTTTTATTTCCATGCTCAGACTACCAGCACGGTGTTTTTTTCAAGAGGCACAGAAATACAAATACCTGAAAGCAAATTCCGGAGAGCTCAGGCAGATTGTAATCTGACATAATGCACTGGAGTGTCATATTAAAATTAATAATGCAGACCCTTCTACACTGAATAAAAATGATACATTCATTTTCACTGTGACCCTGGCTCCTTCCCTCAGTACCTGTGTGCCAACATCTCATAATTTGGCTAAGGGCAGGACAAAATAAAAAAGTTCCTGGTTCTGACCATGGTTTCCCTGGTGTAACTGCTACATAATGTCACTGACTTCAACAGATCCATTCTGTTTGTGCCTTCATCTGGTGATAAAACTGAAATAAAAACAAGGACTTTATTCAGTGTATAAATGCAGCTGTGTGTTTTTCACCATGTGCTAGAGCTTTGCGTTTTACACGCTTCCAAACATTGCTGGATTGTAATTTTAAATTCTAAAACGAAGAATTTCTGCATGGTTAGTCAGAACACAGGGAGAAAGAGCATATTTAGTTTGCAATCAACAAAGCATTATGCCTCACCCCACATAAAAAGGAGTTTAAAAGAGAGGTTATATGGGATGGAATTTTTTTAAAGAATTAGTGATTTAACTTCATTGGAAACAGGTCTGTCAGTACCGAAGAGCTGACAACTGTTCTGCTACTGGTGTCTATTTCAACCTAGGTTCCTCTAAGGAAAGTGTGAATTCTCAAAATTCTGGGAGCCGGTGCCAACAGATAAAACACTTGAACAACGTTTTCCAATAAGACAGCTAATATACAGCTGTTTATGAGAAGTGAACAGAGCATTTGATTTATTTTGTTCTGTTAAAATACCTGCAGGATGGTGGAAAATCGTTCCCCAGTTTTGCTCCTCCTTGTGGCACGGCCGTGATGCGAGGTCAGAGGGGGACAAGCGTTGGCAAATGGCACAAGAAGGATGCCAGGGGAAGGGCCCCTGGTAGAGCCAATAATGGGCTGTGCAAAGTCAATGGCCACGCTGCAAATCGTTTCTAAGAATTACTGTTCTCACGTTTGGCTGGTTTGAGATCTCGGGGCAGGTGAGCACATGTGACTCCCAGAGATTTCTTGAAGACGTTTGTACCTCACAACTCTTTCGTGCACTGCAGATATTCTGGGTTCTGTCTCCTGTGGAAGGTATGAGAGGCCTTTGCAGATAAAGCAGTCTTGTGTGGGACTTCCTGCTCAATTTAATTTATTGATGGCTAACACAAAATTTCAGCCACTGATTCAGATACAGAGAGGAGAAAGGCAGACATAAATAAGCACTTAGAGAAAGACCTTTCTCCTTCCTCCCCAAGCTCAAGCTAAGCACCTCTCCTCCCCCTTTCTGGTCTCGCCATCCCTTGCTTTCCATAGGTGTTACAATCAGTCCCTTTGCCCCGATTCTTTCTGCGAGGCAGTGGGCAAGCTGGACAGCTGGGGTCAGTTTGTGATGGTTCTTTCTGCCTGTGCTTGCTTCTTACTCATTTTCCTCCACTGCTCCTTGCCTCACTATCCCACTGTTTCACGGTGTGCCACAGCTCCCTGCAGGGCGTCCCTTCTGCTCTGTCCGAGACTGTGTCTCTTCCTTCCACACGTCTCCTCCACTTTGTCCATCTCACAGATATCACATTTTCTCCAGTGTCTCCCGTCCCAGGGGCTGCTCTTTTTTAAAATATGCTTGAGCAGGAGCACCACGTGCTGCTTTCACCTAGCCGAGGTTTTGGCTTGCCAGGGGTTTTTTCCATCTTTTCCCAAACGGCTGCTGACAGCTGCTGTAAGTGGCACAGAGGAGTTCATGGTCTCTTCCCTTGCAGCTTCCAACACCAAAGGCCTGCCAGTTATGCCCAACGTGCAGTTCACATGACATGCACTCTCAGATAAGACCTGATCCTTTGTCTTTCAGCCCATTCCCTCATTGCATTGGCTTTGAACAGGCAGCCCCCAGCAGGGTCAAAGTCGGGATGGAAGGGAGGGAGGGCTGCAAACTGGCAAAGTCGGCTGCACCAGTTCCTGAGAGGGCAGAGGACATGGAAATTGCTGCTCGTGGAAAAGGCATTGTGCAGTGGGATGAAGGGGTGGAACTGAAAACAGGAAAACACGCTGTGCTCTCACAGGAGGAAGTGAGGAGGAAGTTGTTTCTTTGGGCTTGTAACTTCCACAAGGCAAAGCACAACCGTGTTAACTCTGAAAGATTGATGTTCCCTAATGTCAAGATACTACAGAAGGCTCTGGGCTTAGACCAGCACACCAAGAAATACCTTGGTATAAACCAAAGGTTTCTATGGTAGGTTTCAGCAATAAAGAAAGCCACAGTTTAATAGTTGTCAGTTCTTAAGATATTTCATCTGGAAAACCAAGTTCTTTTCAGCCCTGGATGATCTAGTTTGGACTAAATTAAAGAAGCAGAAAAGACAGCAGATCAGCAATCCTTCCATTTTAAAAAATTACTTTTCAAACTTTTCTTTTTTTAACTTGGCATTCTTGTTGCAGAAACATGGCTTCAAGATTCCCCAGTCTCATCTTGGGACACACACTGAAGATTATTCTGTATTTTAAGCGTCTGTTTTGTCTTGCTTTACTTGCCCTTGATTTGAAATGTCTGAGTCACGGGATGGTGACGGCTTTTGTAAGGTCTTCTTGGAAAGAGCTTCCTGACTTTGAGAAAGAAGTAATTACATCGTTATTATTTTATAGCAAGGCTTGTGCTCATCCTCTCCATCTTTCAGGATAAACACAGGCTTCAAACTGACAGTACTCACTAATAAGGTGGTTCTAAGTCCTTTTTTAAATAAAATATAAATATATTTATATTTTATATTTGTAGCTATATTTATATTTATATTTTATATTTGTAGCTTAGATATGAGCAAGCCACAGTTGAAGCAGTTACTGGAAACATTTCTTAATGTTATCTTGTGTTTACAAAGGTGATTGAAAAGCAATTTCTCATGTGGGTTCGTTTCCAGCTGACTGATGTTGTTCTAAGAAGAGAGACCATCATTACAAGCATTGCTTTGTGATTTGTCACAAACACTTAACATTGATAGGAGTAAAATTACATCTGCATTGCTTTGTGATTTGTCACAAACACTTAACATTGATAGGAGTAAAATTACATCTGCATTGCTTTGTGATTTGTCACAAACACTTAACATTGATAGGAGTAAAAATTACATCTGCAGTTCGCTATATGAAGTAGGGTGCTGTGAAGCTCACTGTTACATCTAAAAATTACTGCTTTTTAGATGTAAAATATCCATACAGCTAAATACTTAGGTGGTAAAAATTCCTCGACTTTGACAGAAATAAACTGATTTTCCCATCCATACACCTAACCGATGATTTGAGGAGCAAGGAAAACACGTGGAGTTGCCAATTAAAATACTGGGAGTTTATATTAGG
Organism: Diglossa brunneiventris; assembly: GCA_019023105.1. Lineage (NCBI taxonomy): Eukaryota > Metazoa > Chordata > Aves > Passeriformes > Thraupidae > Diglossa > Diglossa brunneiventris. The sequence continues at coordinate 64,092,726 of CM032356.1, forward strand.
TAGCAATTTTAATTCAATATGAAGTTTCTGGTCTGCTCAGATTCTCCAGGTGTGTGCTTCATAATGGCACGCAAGCATCAAAGTCTATTTAATGTTTCACCCTTCCTCTGTGCAATTGTCTGTCTTCTAAAACTTCAAAATAGGACACCTGTGGAAATATTTCAGTGTGCATTGCCAGACAGGGATATGGGGATCTGCTGGCCTGGGTGAGCCAGGGTTTCTGTGCCAGACACGGGACTGAATGGATAGCTATGCAGAATGTTCAAATTCCACGTGAAATGCTTCAAAAATTCTGCACTTTGTCTCCCATTATAAATTTATCTGCTAAAAAAATCACCAGTGCATGGGACAAGAAAGAAAAAATTCATCACAAAAGAGAAATGAAGCCTGGTGGATATAGAACATGGCCAAATAAAAGGATGCAATATGTTTTCATCCAACCTCAGTTTAGGTACTGATGGATGAATCTTCGTGGATCATCCAGGATATAAACTGCATCAAATTGAGCCCCTGAGATGTAAGTTTAAATGGTCAATTACCAAAACTTCCTTGAGGTCAGCCAAATGTAATGCCACATCGGCTGCATTACTTGAGTTTCTTAAACCTAAACCATGTTAAAAAAATCTCAAAAATCTCAAAAAAATCTCAAAATTTTGAGATTTTTAATATTTAATATTTAATATTTATTAAATATTAAATCCTGTTTAATACCCTTCATTAAGCCTGTTTAACATCCTTCATCAGTTGTTACAGAACTCAATGCAACTTTTTCCTGATGATGACTCCCACACCGAGTTTGTCACTACAAAAGTTTCAGCCTGTGATATGAACAGCACAGATTTGAGTGGCCCAATTAAGTCAGTGGAGATACGCACTCGGGATTTTGACTGCATGGCTATAGACTTAAATGGAGATAAAATTAATCCCTGATGAACAAAACTTCTTTTACCCACAGCTTTTGAGCTGCGGATGACAACACTCAGTGCGAATGGTAGTAGCAAGGGGATAAGTTCTGGGAAGTGACGTTTCTCCTTCACTAGAGGATGACTTTCCAGAAGGGAAGAAAATGCAGCACCACGTGTTCAAAACCAGCCTGTGAAGCAGCAGGAAGGACAGGACGGAACGAGTCTGTGAGCACACTGCCTGCTTCAGCACCAGCGTGGCCAGAGGCCAGGAGAAAAAGAAAAAGTGTGCTGTGCTCACCTCTGCTCTTAAAATTCACACTCAGATCGAGCCATTCTCAGGCCCCAGTTTTCACCTGGTCTTGCTGCAGGCTGGATATTCTCTATGGACTGTGTTATTCATATTGTTCATGGCAAATGAGCTCAACTTGTACACACAGACAAAAAAAAAAAAGTCTTTTTACAGAGACAGCTGTAAGGGGTCATGCTGTAAACAGGGTTTGATTGAAGAACGTTGCTAACAAAAACTAAACAGACTGCTTCAAAATTGTTTCTTGATAGGGCAGAAATGACTGCTTGGAGCTGTAGTGATCAGGATTGTCTTCAGTCAATTTTGTTTTCTCATCCTATGACTCAGGTGTTTTAGCACGTGTTTTGTCTGCAAAAAGGAAGACACAGTGATTAATTTTAATTTAGTCTGTGTAAGTTGTGTTGGCTTAATTATGGTAGTTCACAGATCTGGGTTGTTTTTCCCCCAGTGTCTGAAAAGGCAGATTCTGGGTTGGAGAAGGTATTTCCAGGATTATAAGGCTGTGTAGTTACCCATCACAGTGGAATATCCAAGGACAGGCATCAGTTTCCTTCCTTCCTTCCTTCCTTCCTTCCTTCCTTCCTTCCTTCCTTCCTTCCTTCCTTCCTTCCTTCCTTCCTTCCTTCCTTCCTTCCTTCCTTCCTTCCTTCATTCCTAAATTCCTAAATTCCTAAATTCCTAAATTCCTAAATTCCTTCCTAAATTCCTTCCTTCATTCTTAAATTCCTAAATTCCTTCCTAAATTCCTAAAATGATGAATACAATCAAAATATTTTGATTTTGATTTTTGCCCTTTTTCCCCGCCTTTTTTCCCCTTTTTTTTTTTTTGCCATTTTTTGCCCTTTTTCCCCGCCTTTCTCCCCCTGTCTTTGGCCATTTTTTGCCCTTTCTCCCTGCATTTTTTTTGGCCTTTTTTTGCCCATTTTTTGCCCTTTCTCCCTGCTTTTTTTCCCCCTGTTTTTTCCCCATTTTTTGCCCTTTCTCCCTGCCTTTTTTTGCCCATTTTTTGCCCTTTCTCCCGCCTTTTTTCTCCATTTTTTGCCCTTTCTCCCTGCATTTTTTTGGGTTTTTTTTGCCCATTTTTTGCCCTTTCTCTCTGGCTTTTCTCCCCTTTTCTTGCCAATTTTTTGCCCTTTCTCCCTGCCCTTTTTTGCCCATTTTTTGCCCATTTTTTGCCCATTTTTTGCCCTTCCTCCCTGCTTTTTTTCCCCTTATCTTTGGCCATTTTTTGCCTTTTCTCCCTGCTTTTTTTCCCCCTTTTTTTCCCCATTTTTGCCCTTTTCTCCCTGCCTTTTTTTGGCCATTTTTTGCCCATTTTTTGCCCTTTCTCCCTGCCTTTTTTCCCCTTTTTTCAGCCATTTTTTGGCCATTCCTTGCTCTTTCTCCCTGACTATTTTTGGCCATTTTTGGCCAATTTTGGCCCTTTCTCCCTGCCTTTTTTTGGCAAGTTATTGGCCATTTTTTGCCCTTTCTCCCTGCCTTTTCCCCCCTTTTTTAGCCTTTTTTTGCCCTTTCTCCCTGCGTTTTTTTGCCAATTTTTTCCCTTTCTCCCTGCTTTTTCCCCTTTGTTTTCCTCATTTTTTGCCTTTTCTCCCTGCCTTTTTTCCCCCATTTTTCCCCCATTTTTTGCCCTTTCTCCCTGACTTTTTTTGCCAATATTTTGCCCTTTCTCCCTGTCTTTTTTTCCCTTTTTTTTGGCCATTTTTTTGCCATTTCACCCTGCTTTTTTTTGGCCATTTTTTGGCCATTTTTTGCCCTTTCTCCCTGCTTTTTTTTTTCACATTTTTGCCCTTTCTCCCTGCCTTTTTTTTTTTGCCAATTTTTTGCCTTTTCTCCCTGCCTTTTTTCCCCTTTTTTTTGCCCATCTTTTGCCCTTTCTCCCTGTTTTTTTTGCCCATTTTTTGCCCTTTCTCCCTGCATTTTTTTCCCTTTTTTTGGCCATATTTTTGCCATTTCACCCTGCATTTTTTTGGCCTTTTTTTGGCCATTTTTTGCCCTTTCTCCCTGCCTTTTCCCCCTTTTTTTTGCCCATTTTTTGCCCTTTCTCCCAGCCTTTTTTTCCCTTTTATTGGCCATTTTTTTGCCATTTCACCCTGCGTTTTTTTGGCCTTTTTTTGCCCATTTTTGCCCTTTCTCGCTGCCTTTTTTTGGCCTTTTTTGCCAATTTTTGGCCATTTTTTGCCCTTTCTCCCTGCATTTATTCCTTTTTTTTCCCCATTTTTTGCCCTTTCTCTGTGCCTTTTTGTTTTTTTTTTTTTGTCCATTTTTTGCCTTTTTTTTGGCCATTTTTTGCTCTTTCTTTCTGCCTTTTTTTGCCCCCTTTTTGCCCTTTCTCCCTGCCTTTTTCCCCCTTTGTTTTCCTCATTTTTTGCCTTTTCTCCCTGCCTTTTTTTGGCCCTTTTTTGGCCATTTTTTGCCAATTTTCTGGCCTTTCTCCCTGCATTTTTTGGCCATTTTTGCCCCTTCTCCCTGCCTTCTTTTGGCCATATTTTGCCTTTTCTCCCGGCCTTTTTTCCCCTTTTATTTCTCCATTTTTCGCCCTTTCTCCCTGCCTTTTTTCCAGGTTTTTTTGCCCATTTTTTGCCCTTTCTCCCTGCCTTTTTTCCCCTTTTTTTTTGCCCCATTTTTGCCCCTTCTCCCTGCCTTTTTTTGGCCATTTTTTGCCCTTTCTCCCTGCCTTTTTCCCCTTTTATTTGCCCATTTTTTGCCCTTTCTCCCTACCTTTTTCCCCTTTTATTTGCCCATTTTTTGCCCTTTCTCCCTGCCTTTTTTTGGCCATTTTTTGCCCATTTTTTTGCCCTTTCTCCCTGCCTTTTTTCCCCTTTTTTTGCCAATTTTTTGCCCTTTCTCCCTGCATTTTTTGGCCATTTTTTGCCCTTTCTCCCTGCCTTTTTTGGCCTTTTTTGCCCATTTTTTGCCCTTTCTCCCTGCTTTTTTCCCCCTTTTTTTCCCCCATTTTTTGCCCTTTCTCCCTGCCTTTTTTTGGGGGTTTTTTGTCCAATTTTGCCCTTTTTATGGCCATTTTTTGCCCTTTTTTTGGCCATTTTTTGCCCTTTCTTTCTGCCCTTTTTTTTCCATTTTTTGCCCTTTCTCCCTGCATTTTTTAGCCTTTTTTTGCCCATTTTTTTCCTTTCTCCCTGACTTTTTTTGCAATTTTTTGCCTTTTCTCCCTGCCTTTTTTCCCCCTTTTTCCCCCCATCTTTTGCCCTTTCTCCCTGCCTTTTTTCCCCTTTTTTTGCCCATTTTTTTGCCATTTCACCCTGCCTTTTTTTGGTCTTTTTTAGGCCATTTTTTTTCCATTTCACCCTGCCTTTTTTTAGCCACTTTTGGCCATTTTTTGCCCTTTCTCCCTGCCTTTATTCCCCTTTTTTTGCCCATTTTTTCCCTTTCTCCCTGCCTTTTTTTGGGCATTTTTTGCCCTTTCTCCCTGCCTTTTTTTCCCATTTTTTGGCCATTTTTTGCCCTTTCTCCCTGCTTTATTTTTCACATTTTTGCCCTTTCTCCCTGCATTTTTTTTGCCAATTTTTTGCCTTTTCTCCCTGCCTTTTTTCCCCTTTTTTTTCCTCATTTTTTGCCCTTTCTCCCTGCATTCTTTGGCCATTTTTGCCCCTTCTCCCTGCCTTCTTTTGGCCATTTTTTGCCCTTTCTCCCTGCCATTTTTTCCCCCTTTTTTCCCCATTTTTTGCCCTTTCTCCCTGCCTTTTTTTGGTCTTTGTTTGGCCATTTTTCTTCCATTCCACCCTGCCTTTTTTTGACCATTTTTTGGCCATTTTTTGCCCTTTCTCCCTGCCTTTTTTTGGCCTTTTTTGCCAATTTTTGGCCATTTTTTGCCCTTTCTCCCTGCATTTATTCCTTTTTTCCCCCCATTTTTTGCCCTTCCTCCGTGCCTATTTTTGGGGTATTTTTGTCCATTTTTTGCCCTTTTTTTTTTTGGCCATTTTTTGCTCTTTCTTTCTGCCTTTTTTCCCTTTTTTTTTTTTTTTGGCCATTTTTTGCCCTTTCTCCCTGCCTTTTTCCCCTTTTTTTTTGCCCATTTTTTGCCCTTTCTCCCTGCCTTTTTTTGGCCTTTTTTTGGCCATTTTTTGCCCTTTCTCCCTGCCTTTTTTTGGCCTTTTTCCCTGCCTATTTTTGGCCATTTTTTGCCCTTTCTCCCTGCATTTTTTTTCCCATTTTTTGGCCATTTTTTCCCTTTCTCCCTGCTTATTTTTTTTGCCCATTTTTTCCCCTTCCTCCCTGCCATTTTTTCCCCTTTTTTTCCCCATTTTTTGCCCTTTCTCCCCGTTTTTTTTTGCCATTTTTTGGCCATTTTTTGGCCATTTTTTCGGCCATTTTTTGGCCATTTTTTGCCCTTTCTCCCTGCGTTTTTTGGCCATTTTTTGCCCTTTCTCCCTGAGTATTTTTTGCCCAATTTTTGCCCTGTTCTCCCTGCCTTTTTTCGCCTTTCTTTGCCTATTTTTTGCCCTTTTTTTCCCCTTTCTTTTCCCCATTTTTTGCCCTTTCTCCCTGCCTTTTTTTGCCCATTTCTTGCCCTTTCTCGCTGCCTTTCTTTGGCCTTTTTTTCCCCATTTTTTGCCCTTTCTCCCTGCCTTTTTTCCCCATTTTTATGGCCATTTTTGCCCTTTCTCCCTGATTTTTTTTTGCCTTCTTTTGGCCATTTTTTCCCCTTTCTCCCTGCCTTTTTTTCCCATTTTTTTCCCATTTTTGCCCTTTCTCCCTGCCTTTTTTTGGCCTTTTTTGCCCATTTTTTGCCCTTTCTCCCTGCCCTTTTATTCCCTTTTTTTGGCCATTTTTTTGCCCTTTCACCCTGCATGACTGGGAGGGAACTGGGAGGGAACTGGGACAAACTGGGAACCTCAAAATACAACAAATTCACCCCGAAATTCAACGGGGAACCCTCAAAATTGAACTGAGAGGAACTGGGAGACCCAAAAAGCCCCAAATTCACCCCAAAATTCCCCTCCCCCCCCAGATGCTCATTTTGGCCACTTTCTTCCTGACCTGGGAGGGACCCTCAGGGGGCTACGACCTGGTGGGGGTGAGTGACCCAAAATCCCCCAAATTCAGCCCAAAAATGGCCAAAAATCCCTGAAAAATTCACCCCAAAATCAGCCCGAAAGTGGCCCAAAAATTCCTGAAAATTCACCCCAAAATCAGCCCGAAAATGGCCCAGAAATCCCTGAAAATTCACCCCAAAATCAGCCCAAAAATGGCCCAAAATCCCCAAAAATTCACCCCAAAATCAGCTTGAAAATGGCCCAAAAATCCCCAAAATTCACCCCAAAATCAGCCCCAAAATGGCCCAAAAATCCCTGAAAATTCACCCCAAAATCAGCCCCAAAATGGCCCAAAAATCCCCAAAATTCACGCCAAAATCAGCCCAAAAATGGCCCAAAAATCCCTGAAAATTCACCCCAAAATCAGCCTGAAAATGGCCCAAAAATCCCAAAAATTCACACCAAAATCAACCCAAAAATGGCCCAAAAATCCCAAAAATTCATCCCAAAATCAGCCCCGAAATGGCCCAAAAATCCCCAAAAATTCACCTAAAAATCAGCCCCAAAATGGCCCAAAAATCCCTGAAAATTCACCCCAAAATCAGCCCCAAAATGGCCCAAAAATCCCAAAATTCACCCCAAAATCAGCCCAAAAATGGCCCAAAAATCCCTGAAAATTCACCCCAAAATCAGCCTGAAAATGGCCCAAAAATCCCAAAAATTCACACCAAAATCAACCCAAAAATGGCCCAAAAATCCCAAAAATTCAGCCCAAAATCAGCCCCGAAATGGCCCAAAAATCCCCAAAAATTCACCTAAAAAATCAGCCCCAAAATGGCCCCAAAATCCCTGAAATTCACCCCAAAATCAGCCCAAAAATGGCCCAAAAATCCCAAAAATTCATCCCAAAATCAGCCCCGAAATGCCCCAAAAATCCCCAAAAATTCACCCCAAAATCAGCCCAAAAATGGCCCAAAATTCCCTGAAAATTCATCCCAAAATCAGCCCAAAAATGGCCCAAAAATCCCCAAAATTCACCCCAAAATCAGCCCCAAAATGGCCCAAAAATCCCTGAAAATTCACCCCAAAATTAACCCAAAAATGGCCCGAAAATCCCTGAAAATTCAGTCCAAAATCACCACAAAATCAGCCCAAAAATCCCAAAAATTCACCCCAAAATCAGCCCGAAAATGGCCCAAAAATCCCTGAAAATTCACCCCAAAAGCAGCCCCAAAATGGCTCAAAAATCCCCAAAATTCACCCCAAAATCCGCCCGAAAATGGCCCAAAAATCCCTGAAAATTCACCCAAAAATCAGCCCGAAAATGGCCCAAAAATCCCTGAAAATTCACCCCCAAATCAGCCCAAAAATGGCCCCAAAATCCCCAAAAATTCACCCCAAAATCAGCCCAAAAATTCACCCCAAAATCCCCAAAATTCACCCCAAAATCAGCCCAAAAATGGCCCAAAATCCCCAAAAATTCACCCCAAAATCAGCCCAAAAATGGCCCAAAATCCCCCAAAATTCACCCCAAAATCAGCCCAAAAATGGCCCAAAAATCCCAAAAATTCATCCCAAAATCAGCCCCGAAATGCCCCAAAAGTCCCCAAAAATTCACCCCAAAATCAGCCCAAAAATGGCCCAAAATCCCCAAAAATTCACCCCAAAATCAGCCCAAAAATGGCCCAAAATCCCTGAAAATTCACCCCAAAATCAGCCCAAAAATGGCCCAAAAATCGCCAAAAATTCACCCCAAAATCAGCTTGAAAATGGCCCAAAAATCCCCAAAATTCAACCCAAAATCAGCCCCAAAATGGCCAAAAAATCCCAAAAATTCAGCCTAAAATCAGCCCGAAAATGGCCCCAAAATCCCTGAAAATTCACCCCAAAATCAACCCAAAAATGGCCCCAAAATCCCTGAAAATTCACCCCAAAATCAGCCCCAAAATGGCCCAAAAATCCCAAAAATTCATCCCAAAATCAGCCCCGAAATGCCCCAAAAATCCCCAAAAATTCACCCCAAAATCAGCCCAAAAATGGCCCAAAATTCCCTGAAAATTCATCCCAAAATCAGCCCAAAATGGCCCAAAAATCCCCAAAATTCACCCCAAAATCAGCCCCAAAATGGCCCAAAAATCCCTGAAAATTCACCCCAAAATTAACCCAAAAATGGCCCGAAAATCCCTGAAAATTCAGTCCAAAATCACCACAAAATCAGCCCAAAATCCCAAAAATTCACCCCAAAATCAGCCCGAAAATGGCCCAAAAATCCCTGAAAATTCACCCAAAAATCAGCCCGAAAATGGCCCAAAAATCCCTGAAAATTCACCCAAAAATCAGCCCGAAAATGGCCCAAAAATCCCTGAAAATTCACCCCAAAATCAGCCCAAAAATGGCCCAAAATCCCCAAAATTCACCCCAAAATCAGCCCAAAAATTCACCCCAAAATCCCCAAAATTCACCCCAAAATCAGCCCAAAAATGGCCCAAAATCCCCAAAAATTCACCCCAAAATCAGCCCAAAAATGGCCCAAAATCCCCCAAAATTCACCCCAAAATCAGCCCAAAAATGGCCCAAAAATCCCAAAAATTCATCCCAAAATCAGCCCCGAAATGCCCCAAAAGTCCCCAAAAATTCACCCCAAAATCAGCCCAAAAATGGCCCAAAATCCCCAAAAATTCACCCCAAAATCAGCCCAAAAATGGCCCAAAATCCCTGAAAATTCACCCCAAAATCAGCCCAGAAAATGGCCCAAAAATCCCTGAAAATTCACCCCAAAATCAGCCCCAAAATGGCCCAAAAATCCCAAAAATTCACACCAAAATCAACCCAAAAATGGCCCAAAAATCCCAAAAATTCAGCCCAAAATCAGCCCCGAAATGGCCCAAAAATCCCCAAAAATTCACCTTAAAATCAGCCCCAAAATGGCCCCAAAATCCCTGAAAATTCACCCCAAAATCAGCCCCAAAATGGCCCAAAAATCGCCAAAAATTCACCCCAAAATCAGCTTGAAAATGGCCCAAAAATCCCAAAAATTCACCCCAAAATCAGCCCGAAATGGCCCAAAAATCCCCAAAAATTCAACCCAAAATCAGCCCCAAAATGGCCAAAAAATCCCAAAAATTCAGCCTAAAATCAGCCCGAAAATGGCCCCAAAATCCCTGAAAATTCACCCCAAAATCAGACCAAAAATGGCCCAAAAATCCCCAAAAATTCACACCAAAATCAGCCCGAAAATGGCCCAAAAATCCCCAAAAATTCACCCCAAAATCGGCCCAAAAATGGCCCAAAACTCTCCAAAATTCACCCCAAAATCAGCCCTAAAATGGCCCAAAACTGCCTGAAAATTCACCCCAAAATCAGACCAAAAATGGCCCCAAAATCCCAAAAATTCATCCCAAAATCAGCCCCGAAATGGCTCAAAAAATCCCAAAAATTCACCCCAAAATCAGCCTGAAAATGGCCCAAAAATCCCCAAAATTGACCCCAAAATCAGCCCAAAAATGGCCCAAAAATCCCAAAAATTCATCCCAAAATCAGCCCCGAAATGCCCCAAAAGTCCCCAAAAATTCACCCCAAAATCAGCCCAAAAATGGCCCAAAATTCCCTGAAAATTCATCCCAAAATCAGCCCAAAAATGGCCCAAAAATCCCCAAAATTCACCCCAAAATCAGCCCCAAAATGGCCCAAAAATCCCTGAAAATTCACCCCAAAATCAGCCTGAAAATGGCCCAAAAATCCCAAACATTCACACCAAAATCAACCCAAAAATGGCCCAAAAATCCCAAAAATTCAGCCCAAAATCAGCCCCGAAATGGCCCAAAAATCCCCAAAAATTCACCTTAAAATCAGCCCCAAAATGGCCCCAAAATCCCTGAAAATTCACCCCAAAATCAGCCCAAAAATGGCCCAAAAATCGCCAAAAATTCACCCCAAAATCAGCTTGAAAATGGCCCAAAAATCCCTGAAAATTCACTCCAAAATCAGCCCGAAATGGCCCAAAAATCCCCAAAAATTCAACCCAAAATCAGCCCGAAAATGGCCCCAAAATCCCTGAAAATTCACCCCAAAATCAGCCCGAAAATGGCCCAAAAATCCCCAAAATTCACCCCAAAATCAGCCCCAAAAATGGCCCCAAAATCCCTGAAAATTCACCCCAAAATCAGCCCCAAAATGGCCCAAAAATCCCCAAAAATTCACACCAAAATCAACGCAAAAATGGCCCAAAAATCCCTGAAAATTCACCCCAAAATCAGCCCGAAAGTGGCCCAAAAATTCCTGAAAATTCACCCCAAAATCAGCCCCAAAATGGCCCAAAAATCCCTGAAAATTCACCCCAAAATCAGCCCCAAAATGGCCCAAAAATCCCAAAAATTCACGCCAAAATCAGCCCAAAAATGGCCCAAAAATCCCTGAAAATTCACCCCAAAATCAGCCTGAAAATGGCCCAAAAATCCCAAAAAATCACACCAAAATCAACCCAAAAATGGCCCAAAAATCCCAAAAATTCAGCCCAAAATCAGCCCCGAAATGGCCCAAAAATCCCCAAAAATTCACCTTAAAATCAGCCCCAAAATGGCCCCAAAATCCCTGAAAATTCACCCCAAAATCAGCCCAAAAATGGCCCAAAAATCGCCAAAAATTCACCCCAAAATCAGCTTGAAAATGGCCCAAAAATCCCTGAAAATTCACTCCAAAATCAGCCCGAAATGGCCCAAAAATCCCCAAAAATTCAACCCAAAATCAGCCCCAAAATGGCCAAAAAATCCCAAAAATTCAGCCTAAAATCAGCCCGAAAATGGCCCCAAAATCCCTGAAAATTCACCCCAAAATCAACCCCAAAAATGGCCCCAAAATCGCCAAAAATTCACCCCAAAATCAGCCCCAAAATGGCCCCAAAAATCCCCAAAAATTCACCCCAAAATCAGCCCGAAAATGGCCCAAAATTCCCTGAAAATTCATCCCAAAATCAGCCCAAAAATGGCCCAAAAATCCCCAAAATTCACCCCAAAATCAGCCCGAAAATGGCCCAAAAATCCCTGAAAATTCACCCAAAATTAACCCAAAAATGGCCCAAAAATCCCTGAAAATTCAGTCCAAAATCACCACAAAATCAGCCCAAAAATCCCAAAAACTCACCCCAAAATCAGCCCGAAAATGGCCCAAAAATCCCTGAAAATTCACCCCAAAAGCAGCCCCAAAATGGCTCAAAAATCCCCAAAATTCACCCCAAAATCCGCCCGAAAATGGCCCAAAAATCTCTGAAAATTCACCCCAAAATCAGCCCCAAAATGGCCCAAAAATCTCTGAAAATTCACCCCAAAAGCAGCCCCAAAATGGCCCAAAAATCCCCAAAATTCAGCCCAAAATCAGCCCAGAAATGGCCCAAAAATCCCCAAAATTCACCCCAAAATCAGCCTGAAAATGGCCCAAAAATCCCAGAAAATTTCACCCCAAAATCAGCCCGAAAATGGCCCAAAAATCCCCAAAATTCACCCCAAAATCAATCCAAAAATGGCCCAAAAACTCCTGAAAATTCACCCCAAAATCAGCCCCAAAATGTCCAAAAAATCCCCAAAAATTCACCCCAAAATCAGCCTGGAAATGGCCCAAAAATCCCCAAAATTGACCCCAAAATCAGCACAAAAATGGCCCAAAATCCCCAAAAATTCACCCCAAAATCAACCCAAATATGGCCTCAAAATCGCGGAAAATTCACCCCAAAATCAGCCCCAAAATGGCACCAAAATCCCCAAAAATTCACCACAAAATCAGCCCAAAAATGGCCCAAAAATCCCCAAAAATTCACCCCAAAATCAGCCCGAAAATGGCCCAAAAATCCCAAAAATTCACGCCAAAATCAGCCCCGAAATGGCCTAAAAATCCCCAAAAATTCACCCCAAAATCAGCCTGAAAATGGCCCAAAAATCCCAAAAATTCACCCCAAAATCAGCCCGGAAATAGCCCAAAAATCCCCAAAATTCATCCCAAAATCAGCCCCAAAATGGCCCAAAAATCCCCAAAAATTCACCCCAAAATCAGCCCAAAAATGGCCCAAAAATCCCTGAAAATTCAACCCAAAATCAACCCGAAATGGCCCAAAAATCCCTGAAAATTCAACCCCAAAATCAGCCACAAAATGGCCCAAAATTCCCTGAAAATTCATCCCAAAATCAGCCAGAAAATGGCCCAAAAATCCGTGAAAAATCACCCCAAAATCAGCCCGAAAATGGCCCAAAAATCCCTGAAAATTCACCCCAAAATCAGCCCCAAAATGGCCCAAAAATCCCCACCCCAAAATCAACCCCCAAAATCAACCCAAAATTGGCCCAAAATCCCTGAAAATTCACCCCAAAATCAGCCCAAAAATGGCCCAAAAATCCCAAAAATTCACCCCAAAATCAGCCAGAAAATGGCCCAAACATCCCCAAAAATTCACCCCAAAATCAGCCCGAAAATGGCCCAAAAATCTCCAAAATTCACCCCAAAATCAACCCAAAAATGGCCCAAAAATCCCTGAAAATTAACCCCAAAATCAACCCGAAATGGCCCAAAAATCCCCGAAAATTCACCCCAAAATCAGACCAAAAATGGCCCAAAAATTCCTGAAAATTCACCCCAAAATCAGACCAAAAATGGCCCAAAAATCCCCAAAAATTCACACCAAAATCAGCCCGAAAATGGCCCAAAAATCCCCAAAAATTCACCCCAAAATTAGCCCAAAAATGGCCCAAAACTCCCCAAAATTCACCCCAAAATCAGCCCTAAAATGGCCCAAAACTCCCTGAAAATTCACCCCAAAATCAGACCAAAAATGGCCCCAAAATCCCAAAAATTCATCCCAAAATCAGCCCCGAAATGGCTCAAAAAATCCCAAAAATTCACCCCAAAATCAGCCTGAAAATGGCCCAAAAATCCCCAAAATTCACCCCAAAATCAGACCAAAAATGGCCCAAAAATCCCCAAAAATTCACCCCAAAATCAGCACGAAAATGGCCCAAAAATCCCCAAAATTGACCCCAAAATCAGCACAAAAATGGCCCAAAAATCCCTGAAAATTCACCCCAAAATCAACCCAAATATGGACCCAAAATCGCGGAAAATTCACCCCAAAATCAGCCCCAAAATGGCCAAAAAATTCCTGAAATTTCACCCCAAAATCAACCATAAAATGACCCAAAAACTCCTGAAAATTCACCCCAAAATCAGCCCCAAAATGGCCAAAAAATCCCTGAAAATTCACCCCAAAATCAGCCCCAAAATGGCCGAAAAATCCCTGAAAATTCACCCCAAAATCAGCCCCAAAATGGCCAAAAAATCCCCAAAAATTCACCCCAAAATCAGCCCGAAAATGGCCCAAAAATCCCCAAAATTCAACCGAAAGTCACCCTACAAGTGACCCAAAATTCCTGAAGTTTGACCCCAAAATCAATCCAAAAATGGCCCCAAAATTCCCTGAAATTCACCCCAAAATCAGCCCGGAAATAGCCCAAAAATCCCCAAAATTCATCCCAAAATCAGCCCCAAAATGGCCCAAAAATCCCCAAAAATTCACCCCAAAATCAGCCCAAAAATGGCCCAAAACTCCCTGAAAATTCACCGCAAAATCAGGCAAAAATGGCCCAAAAATCCCAAAAATTCATCCCAAAATCAGCCAGAAAATGGCCCAAAAATCTCCAAAATTCACCCCAAAATCAACCCAAAAATGGCCCAAAACTCCCCAAAATTCACCCCTAAAGCAGCCCCAAAATGGCCGAAAAATCCCTGAAAATTCACCCCAAAATCAGCCCGAAAATGGCCCCAAAATCCCAAAAATTCATCCCAAAATCAGCCCCGAAATGGCTCAAAAATCCCTGAAAATTCACCCCAAAATCAGCCCCAAAATGGCCCAAAAATCTCCAAAAATTCACCCCAAATCAGCCCGAAAATGGCCCAAAAATCTCCAAAAATTCACCCCAAAATCAGCCCAAAAATGGCCCAAAACTCCCTGAAAATTCAACCCCAAATCAGCCCAAAAATGGCTCAAAAATCCCTGAAAATTCACCCCAAAATCAGACCAAAAATGGCCAAAAATCCCCCAAAATTCACCCCAAAAGCAGCCCCAAAATGGCCCAAAAAATCCCAAAAATTCACCCCAATATCAGCCCCGAAATGGCCCAAAAATCCCCAAAATTCACCCCAAAATCAGCCTGAAAATGGCCCAAAAATCCCCAAAAATTCACCCCAAAAGCAGCCCCAAAATGGCTCAAAAATCCCCAAAAATTCACCCCAAAATCAGCCCGAAAATGGCCCAAAAATCCCCAAAAATTCAACCGAAAGTCACCCTACAAGTGACCCAAAAATTCCTGAAGTTTGACCCCAAAATCAATCCAAAAATGGCCCCAAAATTCCCTGAAATTCACCCCAAAATCAGCCCGAAAATGGCCCAAAAATCCCAAAAAATACACTCCAAAATCAGCCCCAAAATGGCCCCAAAATCCCCAAAATTCACCCCAAAATAAAACAAAAAATTGCCTAAAAATCCCTGAAAATTCACCCCAAAATCAGACCAAAAATGGCCCAAAAATCCGAAAAACTCATCCCAAAATCAGCCCCGAAATGGCTCAAAAAATCCCAAAAATTCACGCCAAAATCAGCCCCGAAATGGCCTAAAAATCCCCAAAAATTCACCCCAAAATCAGCCCCAAAATGGCCCAAAAATCCCAAAAATTCACCCCAAAATCAGCCCGAAAATGGCTTAAAAATCCCCAAAAATTCAACCGAAAATCACCCTACAAGAGACCCAAAAATTCCTGAAGTTTGACCCCAAAATCAATCCAAAAATGGCCCCAAAATTCCCTGAAATTCACCCCAAAATCAGCCCGGAAATAGCCCAAAAATCCCCAAAATTCATCCCAAAATCAGCCCCAAAATGGCCCAAAAATCCCCAAAAATTCACCCCAAAATCAGCCCAAAAATGGCCCAAAAATCCCTGAAAATTCACCCCAAAATCAACCCGAAATGGCCCAAAAATCCCCAAAAATTCACCCCAAAATCAGCCCCAAAATGGCCCAAAAATCCCTGAAAATTCAACCCCAAAATCAGCCACAAAATGGCCCAAAAATCCCCAAAAATTCACCCCAAAATCAGCCCGAAAATGGCCCAAAAATCCCCAAAATTGACCCCAAAATCAGCACAAAAATGGCCCAAAGTCCCCAAAAATTCACCCCAAAATCAGCCCCGAAATGGCCGAAAAATCCCCAAAATTCACCCCAAAATCAGCCCCAAAATGGCCCAAAAATCCCTGGAAATTCACCCCAAAATCAACCAGAAAATGGCCCAAAAATTCCCAAAAATTCACCCCAAATTCAGCCCAAAAATGGCCCAAAAATCCCTGAAAACGCACCCCAAAATCAGCCCGAAAATGCCCCAAAAATCCCCAAAAATTCACCCCAAAATCAACCCGAAAATGGCAAAAAAATCCCTGAAAATTCACCCCAAAATCAGCCCAAAAATGGCCCAAAAATCCCAAAAATTCATCCCAAAATCAGCCCCGAACTGCCCCAAAAATCCCCAAAATTCACCCCAAAATCAGCCCCAAAATGGCCCAAAAATCCCCAAAAATTCACCCCAAAATCAACCACAAAATGCCCCATAAATCCCCAAAATTCACCCCAAAATCAGCCCAAAAATTCACCCCAAAATCCCCAAAATTCACCCCAAAATCAGCCAGAAAATGGCCCAAAAATCCCCAAAATTCACCCCAAAATCAGCTTGAAAATGGCCCAAAAATCCCCAAAATTCACCCCAAAATCAGCCCAGAAATGGCCCAAAAATCCCCCAAATTCACCCCAAATCAGCCCGAGAATGGCCCAAAAATCCCCAAACATTCACCCCAAAATCGGCCCAAAAATTCACCCCAAAATCCCCAAAATTCACCCCAAATTCAACCCAAAAATGGCCCAAAAATCCCTGAAAATTCACCCCAAATTCAGCCCGAAAATGGCCCAAAATCCCCAAAAATTCACCCCAAAATCAGCTTGAAAATGGCCCAAAAATCCCCAAAAGTCACTCCAAAATCAGCCAGAAAATGGCCAAAAAAACCCCTGAAAATTAAGCCCAAAATCAACCTGAAAATGGCCCAAAATCCCCAAAAATTCACCCCAAAATCAGCCAGAAAATGGCCCAAAAATCCCAAAAATTCACCCCAAAATCAGCCCCAAAATGGCTCAAAAATCCCAAAAATTCACCCCAAAATCAGCCCAGAAATGGCCCAAAAATCCCCAAAATTCACCCCAAAATCAACCCGAAAATGGCAAAAATATCCCTGAAAATTCACCCCAAAATCAGCCCAAAAATGGCCCCAAAATCCTTGAAAATTCACCCGAAAATCAACCACAAAATGCGCCATAAATCCCCAAAATTCACCCCAAAATCAGCCCGAAAATGAGCAAAAGCTCCCTGAAAATTCACCCCAAAATTTATCCCAAAAATCCCCAAAATTCACCCCAAAATCAGCCCAAAAATGTCCCAAAAATCCCCAAACATTCACCCCAAAATCGGCCCAAAAATTCACCCCAAAATCCCCAAAATTCACCCCAAATTCAACCCAAAAATGGCCCAAAAATCCCTGAAAATTCACCCCAAATTCAGCCCGAAAATGGCCCAAAATCCCCAAAAATTCACCCCAAAATCAGCTTGAAAATGGCCCAAAAATCCCCAAAAGTCACTCCAAAATCAGCCAGAAAATGGCCAAAAAACCCCTGAAAATTAAGCCCAAAATCAACCTGAAAATGGCCCAAAATCCCCAAAAATTCACCCCAAAATCAGCCAGAAAATGGCCCAAAAATCCCCAAAATTCACCCCAAAATCAGCCCGAAAATGGCCCAAAAATCCCCAAAATTCACCCCTAAAGCAGCCCCAAAATGGCCCAAAAATACCCAAAAATTCACCCCAAAATCAGCCAGAAAATGGCCCCAAAAATCCCCGAAATTCACCCCAAAATCAACCCGAAAATGGCCCAAAAATCCCTGGAAATTCACCCCAAAATCAGCCCGAAAATGGCCCAAAAATCCCTGAAAATTCACCCCAAAATCAACGACAAAATGGCCCCAAAAATCCCCAAAATTCACCCCAAAATCAGCCCGAAAATGGCCCAAAAATCCCAAAAATTCACCCCAAAATCAGCCCCAAAATGGCCCAAAAATCCCCAAAATTCACCCCAAAATCAGCCCGAAAATGGCCCAAAAATCCCTGAAAATTCACCCCAACATCAGCCCAGAAATGGCCCAAAAATCCTTCAAAATTCACCACAAAACCAACCCAAAAATGGCCCAAAAATCCCCCAAATTCACCCCAAAATCAGCCCGAGAATGGCCCAAAAATCCCCAAAATTCACCACAAAATCAGCCCGAAAATGGCCCAAAAATCCTCAAAATTCACCCCAAAATCAGCCCCAAAATGGCCCAAAAATCCCTGAAAATTCACTCCGAAATCAGCCCCAAAATGGCCCAAAAATCCCTGAAAATTCACCCCAAAATCAGCCCAAAAATGGCCCAAAAATCCCAAAAATTCATCCCAAAATCAGCCGGAAATGGCTCAAAAAATCCCAAAATTCACCCCAAAATCAGGCCAAAATGGCCCAAAAATCCCCAAAAATTCACCCCAAAATCAGCCCGAAAATGGCCCAAAAATCCCCAAAAATTCACCCCAAAATTAGCCCAAAAATGGCCCAAAACTCCCCAAAATTCACCCCAAAATCAGCCCTAAAATTGCCCAAAACTCCCTGAAAAATTCACCCCAAAATCAGACCAAAAATGGCCCCAAAATCCCAAAAATTCATCCCAAAATCAGCCCCGAAATGGCTCAAAAATCCCAAAAATTCACCCAAAATCAGCCTGAAAATGGCCCAAAAATCCCCAAAATTCACCCCTAAAGCAGCCCCAAAATGGCCCAAAAATACCCAAAAATTCACCCCAAAATCAGCCAGAAAATGGCCCGAACATCCCCAAAAATTCAACCCAAAATCAGCCCGAAAATGGCCCAAAAATCCTCAAAATTCACCCCAAAATCAGCTGTAAATCGCCCAAAAATCCCCAAAATTCACCCCAAAATCAATCCAAAAATGGCCCAAAAATCCCTGAAAATTCACCCCAAAATCAACCTGAAAATGGCCCAAAAATCCCTGAAAATTCACCCCAAAATCAACCCAAAAATGGCCCAAAAATCCCCAAAATTCACCCCAAAATCAGCCCCAAAATGGCCAAAAAATTCCTGAAATTTCACCCCAAAATCAACCATAAAATGACCCAAAAAGTCCTGAAAATTCACCCCAAAATCAGCCCCAAAATGGCCCCAAAATCCCCAAAATTCACCCCAAAATCAGCCCCAAAATGGCCGAAAAATCCCCAAAAATTCACCCCAAAATCAGCCCAAAAATGGCCCAAAAATTCCTGAAATTTCACCCCAAAATCAACCCAAAAATGGCCCAAAAAGTCCTGAAAATTCACCCCAAAATAAGCCCGAAAATGGCCCAAAAATCCCAAAAATTCATCCCAAAATCAGCCCCGAACTGCCCCAAAAATCCCCAAAATTCACCCCAAAATCAGCCCAAAAATGGCCCAAAAATTCCCAAAATTCACCCCAAAATCAGCCCCAAAATGGCCCCAAAATCCCTGAAAATTCACCCGAAAATCAACCACAAAATGCCCCATAAATCCCCAAAATTCACCCCAAAATCAGCCCGAAAATGTCCCAAAAATCCCCAAAATTCACCCCAAATCAGCCCAAAAATTCACCCCAAAATCCCCAAAATTCACCCCAAAATCAGCCAGAAAATGGCCCAAAAATCCCCAAAATTCACCCCAAAATCAGCCAGAAAATGCCCCATAAATCCCCAAAATTCACCCCAAAATCAGCCGAAAATGTCCCAAAAATCCCCAAACATTCACCCCAAAATCAGCCCAAAAATTCACCCCAAAATCCCCAAAATTCACCCCAAATCAGCCAGAAAATGGCCCAAAAATCCCCAAAATTCACCCCAAAATCAGCTTGAAAATGGCCCAAAAATCCCCAAAATTCACCCCAAAATCAGCCCAGAAATGGCCCAAAAATCCCCCAAATTCACCCAAAATCAGCCCGAGAATGGCCCAAAAATCCCCAAACATTCACCCCAAAATCGGCCCAAAATTCACCCCAAAATCCCCAAAATTCACCCCAAATTCAACCCAAAAATGGCCCAAAAATCCCTGAAAATTCACCCCAAATTCAGCCCGAAAATGGCCCAAAATCCCCAAAAATTCACCCCAAAATCAGCTTGAAAATGGCCCAAAAATCCCCAAAAGTCACTCCAAAATCAGCCAGAAAATGGCCAAAAAACCCCTGAAAATTAAGCCCAAAATCAACCTGAAAATGGCCCAAAATCCCCAAAAATTCACCCCAAAATCAGCCAGAAAATGGCCCAAAAATCCCAAAAATTCACCCCAAAATCAGCCCCAAAATGGCTCAAAAAATCCCAAAAATTCACCCCAAAATCAGCCCAGAAATGGCCCAAAAATCCCCAAAATTCACCCCAAAATCAACCCGAAAATGGCAAAAATATCCCTGAAAATTCACCCCAAAATCAGCCCAAAAATGGCCCCAAAATCCTTGAAAATTCACCCGAAAATCAACCACAAAATGCGCCATAAATCCCCAAAATTCACCCCAAAATCAGCCCGAAAATGAGCAAAAGCGCCCCAAAAATTCACCTCAAAATTTATCCCAAAAATCCCCAAAATTCACCCCAAAATTCAGCCCAAAAATGGCCCCAAAATCCCTGAAAATTCACCCCAAAATCAGCCCGAAAATGGCCCCAAAATCCCTGAAAATTCACCCCAAAATCAGCCCAAAAATGTCCCAAAAATCCCTGAAAATTCACCCCAAAATCAGCCCGAAAATGGCCCAAAAATCCCTGAAAATTCACCCCAAAATCAGCCCAAAAATGGCCCAAAAATCCCCAAAATTCACCCCAAAATCAGCCCCAAAATGAGCCAAAGCTCCCCAAAAGTTCACCCCAAAATTTATCTCAAAAATCCCCAAAATTCACCCCAAAATCAGCCAGAAAATGGCCCAAAAATCCCCAAAATTCACCCCAAAATCAGCCCAAAAATGGCCCAAAAATCCCCAAAATTCACCCCAAAATCAGCCCGAAAAGGGCCCAAAAATCCCAAAAATTCACCCCAAAATCAGCCCCAAAATGGCCCCAAAATCCCTGAAAATTCACCCGAAAATCAACCACAAAATGCCCCATAAATCCCCAAAATTCACCCCAAAATCAGCCCGAAAATGTCCCAAAAATCCCCAAAATTCACCCCAAAATCAGCCCAAAAATTCACCCC
Organism: Diglossa brunneiventris; assembly: GCA_019023105.1. Taxonomy (NCBI): domain Eukaryota; kingdom Metazoa; phylum Chordata; class Aves; order Passeriformes; family Thraupidae; genus Diglossa; species Diglossa brunneiventris. Next base: position 64,113,289 of record CM032356.1, read on the forward strand.
AAAATCCCCAAAATTCACCCCAAAATCAGCCAGAAAATGGCCCAAAAATCCCCAAAATTCACCCCAAAATCAGCCAGAAAATGCCCCATAAATCCCCAAAATTCACCCCAAAATCAGCCCGAAAATGTCCCAAAAATCCCCAAACATTCACCCCAAAATCAGCCCAAAAATTCACCCCCAAAATCCCCAAAATTCACCCCAAAATCAGCCAGAAAATGGCCCAAAAATCCCCAAAATTCACCCCAAAATCAGCTTGAAAATGGCCCAAAAATCCCCAAAATTCACCCCAAAATCAGCCCAGAAATGGCCCAAAAATCCCCCCAAATTCACCCCAAAATCAGCCCGAGAATGGCCCAAAAATCCCCAAACATTCACCCCAAAATCGGCCCAAAAATTCACCCCAAAATCCCCAAAATTCACCCCAAATTCAACCCAAAAATGGCCCAAAAATCCCTGAAAATTCACCCCAAATTCAGCCCGAAAATGGCCCAAAATCCCCAAAAATTCACCCCAAAATCAGCTTGAAAATGGCCCAAAAATCCCCAAAAGTCACTCCAAAATCAGCCAGAAAATGGCCAAAAAAACCCCTGAAAATTAAGCCCAAAATCAACCTGAAAATGGCCCAAAATCCCCAAAATTCACCCCAAAATCAGCCAGAAAATGGCCCAAAAATCCCAAAAATTCACCCCAAAATCAGCCCCAAAATGGCTCAAAAAATCCCAAAAATTCACCCCAAAATCAGCCCAGAAATGGCCCAAAAATCCCCAAAATTCACCCCAAAATCAACCCGAAAATGGCAAAAATATCCCTGAAAATTCACCCCAAAATCAGCCCAAAAATGGCCCCAAAATCCTTGAAAATTCACCCGAAAATCAACCACAAAATGCGCCATAAATCCCCAAAATTCACCCCAAAATCAGCCCGAAAATGAGCAAAAGCGCCCAAAAATTCACCTCAAAATTTATCCCAAAATCCCCAAAATTCACCCCAAAATTCAGCCCAAAAATGGCCCAAAATCCCTGAAAATTCACCCCAAAATCAGCCCGAAAATGCCCAAAAATCCCTGAAAATTCACCCCAAAATCAGCCCAAAATGGCCCAAAAATCCCCAAAATTCACCCCAAAATCAGCCCAAAATGGCCAAAATGTTCCAAAGCTCCCAAAATTCACCCCAAAATTTATCTCAAAAATCCCCAAAATTCACCCCAAAATCAGCCAGAAAATGGCCCAAAAATCCCCAAAATTCACCCCAAAATCAGCCCAAAAATGGCCCAAAAATCCCAAAAATTCACCCCAAAATCAGCCCGAAAAGGCCCAAAAATCCCAAAAATTCACCCCAAAATCAGCCTGGAAATGGCCCAAAAATCCCTGAAAATTCACCCCAAAATCAGCCCGAAAATGGCCCGAAAATCCCCAAAAATTCACCCCAAAATCAGCCCGAAAATGGCCCAAAAATCCCCAAAAATTCACCCCAAAATCAGCCCAGAAATGGCCCAAAAATCCCCAAAATTCACCCCAAAATCAGCCCCGAAAGTGGCCCAAAAATCCCCAAAATTCACCCCAAAATCAGCCCAAAAATGGCCCCAAAATCCTTGAAAATTCACCCGAAAATCAACCACAAAATGCGCCATAAATCCCCAAAATTCACCCCAAAATCAGCCCGAAAATGAGCAAAAGCTCCCTGAAAATTCACCCCAAAATTTATCCCAAAAATCCCCAAAATTCACCCCAAAATCAGCCCAAAAATGTCCCAAAAATCCCCAAAAATTCACCCCAAAATCAGCCCAAAAATTCACCCCAAAATCCCCAAAATTCACCCCAAAATCAGCCCAGAAAATGGCCCAAAAATCTCTGAAAATTCACCCCAAAATCAGCCCCAAAATGCCCCAAAAATCCCCAAAATTCACCCCAAAATAAGCCCGAAAATGAGCCAAAGCTCCCCAAAAGTTCACCCCAAAATTTATCTCAAAAATCCCCAAAATTCACCCCAAAATCAGCCAGAAAATGGCCCAAAAATCCCCAAAATTCACCCCAAAATCAGCCCGAAAATGGCCCAAAAATCCCCAAAATTCACCCCTAAAGCAGCCCCAAAATGGCCCAAAAATACCCAAAAATTCACCCCAAAATCAGCCAGAAAATGGCCCCAAAAATCCCCGAAATTCACCCCAAAATCAACCCGAAAATGGCCCAAAAATCCCTGGAAATTCACCCCAAAATCAGCCCGAAAATGGCCCAAAAATCCCTGAAAATTCACCCCAAAATCAACGACAAAATGGCCCAAAAATCCCCAAAATTCACCCCAAAATCAGCCCGAAAATGGCCCAAAAATCCCAAAAATTCACCCCAAAATCAGCCCCAAAATGGCCCAAAAATCCCCAAAATTCACCCCAAAATCAGCCTGAAAATGGCCCAAAAATCCCTGAAAATTCACCCCAACATCAGCCCAGAAATGGCCCAAAAATCCTTCAAAATTCACCACAAAACCAACCCAAAAATGGCCCAAAAATCCCCCCAAATTCACCCCAAAATCAGCCCGAGAATGGCCCAAAAATCCCCAAAAATTCACCACAAAATCAGCCCGAAAATGGCCCAAAAATCCTCAAAATTCACCCCAAAATCAGCCCCAAAATGGCCCAAAAATCCCTGAAAATTCACTCCGAAATCAGCCCAAAATGGCCCAAAAATCCCTGAAAATTCACCCCAAAATCAGCCCAAAAATGGCCCAAAAATCCCAAAAATTCATCCCAAAATCAGCCGGAAATGGCTCAAAAAATCCCAAAAATTCACCCCAAAATCAGCCCCAAAATGGCCCAAAAATCCCCAAAAATTCACCCCAAAATCAGCCCGAAAATGGCCCAAAAATCCCCAAAAATTCACCCCAAAATTAGCCCAAAAATGGCCCAAAACTCCCCAAAATTCACCCCAAAATCAGCCCTAAAATTGCCCAAAACTCCCTGAAAATTCACCCCAAAATCAGACCAAAAATGGCCCCAAAATCCCAAAAATTCATCCCAAAATCAGCCCCGAAATGGCTCAAAAAATCCCAAAAATTCACCCCAAAATCAGCCCGAAAATGGCCCAAAAATCCCCAAAATTCACCCCTAAAGCAGCCCCAAAATGGCCCAAAAATCCCCAAAATTCACCCCAAAATCAGCCAGAAAATGGCCCGAACATCCCCAAAAATTCAACCCAAAATCAGCCCGAAAATGGCCCAAAAATCCTCAAAATTCACCCCAAAATCAGCTGTAAATCGCCCAAAAATCCCCAAAATTCACCCCAAAATCAATCCAAAAATGGCCCAAAAATCCCTGAAAATTCACCCCAAAATCAACCTGAAAATGGCCCAAAAATCCCTGAAAATTCACCCCAAAATCAACCCAAAAATGGCCCAAAAATCCCCAAAATTCACCCCAAAATCAGCCCCAAAATGGCCAAAAAATTCCTGAAATTTCACCCCAAAATCAACCATAAAATGACCCAAAAAAGTCCTGAAAATTCACCCCAAAATCAGCCCCAAAATGGCCCCAAAATCCCCAAAATTCACCCCAAAATCAGCCCCAAAATGGCCGAAAAATCCCCAAAAATTCACCCCAAAATCAGCCCAAAAATGGCCCAAAAATTCCTGAAATTTCACCCCAAAATCAACCATAAAATGGCCCAAAAAGTCCTGAAAATTCACCCCAAAATCAGCCCGAAAATGGCCCAAAAATCCCCAAAATTCACCCAAAAATCAGCCCAAAAATGGCCCAAAAATCCCCAAAAATTCACCCCAAAATCAGCCCAAAATGGCCCAAAAATCCCAAAAATCCACCCCAAAATCACCCTAAAAATGGCCCAAAAATCCCTGAAAATTCACCCCAAAATCAGCCCGAAAATGGCCCAAAATCCCCAAAATTCACCCAAAAAATCGCCCCGAAAATGGCCCTAAAATTGTCCCAAAATCAACTAAAAAATGCCCCAAATCTTAGCTAAAACATACACCAATAAATGCCCCAAAATCAGCCCAAAATTCACCCAAAATTGCTGGAAAATTTCTCCCAAAATCCCCAAAATTCACCCCAAAATCAGCCCCAAAATCCCATAAATCTCATCCCCAAATCAGCCCAAAAATACCAAAAAAATTCCCTAAAATATCCCCAAAATTCTCCCCAAAATCAATCCGAAACGGCCCAAAATTCACCCCAAAAATGCCCCAAAATCACCCCATAATCAGCCCAAAAACGAGCTCAAAAATGCCCCAAAAATTGCTGAAAAATTCCTCCCAAAATCACCCCAGAAATAGCCCAAAAGTGTCCCAAAAATCCCTGAAAATACACCCCAGAATCACCTAAAAAATAAAAAAAAAGTCCATCAAAATTCAGTCCAAAATCACCCCAAAATCAGCCCAAAAATGAGCCAAAAAAGTCCCAAAAATACCTCAAAATTCACCCAAAAATCAGCCCAAATTTACCCTAAAAAATTCCCCAAAAATAACCCAAAATCACACCAAAAATGCCCCAAAATTCACCCCAAAATCAGCCAAAAAATGTCCCAAAAATTGCTGAAAAATTCCTCCCCAAATCACCAAAATTCACCCCCAAAAGAACTCAAAAATAGCACAAAATCAGCCCAAATTTCCCCTAAAAAATACCCCAAAAATGCCTCCAAATTCACTCCAAAATCAGCCCAAAAATGCCCCAAAATGCCCCCAAAAATGCCCCAAAAAATACCCAAAAATCCCTGAAAATTCAACCCAGATTTACCCCCAAAAAGACCCCAAAAATGGCCCAAAATCAGCCCAAATTCACCCCAAAATCAGCCCAAAACTGAGCCCAAAAATGCTCCAAAACTACTCCAAAATCACTGAAAATTCACCCCAAAATCACCCACAAAATAAAAAAAAATCCATCAAAATTCAGTCCAAAATCAGCCCAAAATTGCCCCAAATTTACCCCAAAAAACTCCCCAAAATCCCCCCAAAATTTAAAAAAAATCTCAAAAAAATAAAATTAAATTCCCCAAAATCCCAAAAACAATCCCTCAAAATCCCCAGAAATCCCAAAAAATACCTAAAAAACCCCTCAAAATTTCCCTCAAAATCCTCAAAAAATTCCCAAAAAATCTGCAAAAATTCCCCTAAAAAAAAAAAAAAAACAAAAATTCACCCCAAAAAACCTGAAAAATTAAAAAAAAATCCCCCAAAATTCCCTAAAATTTCCCAAAATCCTCCCAAAAAATCGTCCAAAAAAATCCAGGAAAAATCCCCGAAAAATTCTCAAAAAACCCAAAAAATTTTCCCCAAAAAAACCCCAAAGATCTCAAAAAAATCCCCCAAAACTCCCTCAAAATTTCCCCAAAACCCCCCAAAAATAAAAAAATCCCCCAAAAAATCTCCAAAAATTCCATACAAAAACCCTGAAAATTTAAAAAAAAAAATCCCCAAAATTCCCAAAATTTTCCCAAAATCGTCCCAAAAATCTCTCAAAAACTCCAGAAAAAATCCCCCAAAGATTCTCAAAAAATCCCAAAGATTCCCCCAAAAAAAACCCAAAAATCTCAAAAAAATTCCCCAAAATTCCCTCAAAATTTCCCCAAAACCCCCCAAAAATCAAAACAAAATCCCCAAAAAATGAAAAAAATCCCTGAAAATTCCCTCCAAAAACCCCCTGAAAAATTAAAAAAAAATCCCCAAAAATGCCCTAAAATTTCCCAATATCCCTCCAAAAAAATCCAAAAAAATTCCGAAAAAATTGGAATTTTCCCCGTTCTCACCCCATTTTTCCCCCGTGTTTTCCCGTGTTTTCCCCTATTTCTCTCCAGCTCTTTTCCCCCTTTCCCAGATTTCTCATTTTTTCCCGAATTTGGGATTTTTGCAGGAATTTCTGCGCGCCACCGTTGACGTCGCCGACCTCGGGGGCCTGCGGCTTTCCCAAATCCCCTCAAAATCCTCCCCTTAAATCCCCCCAAAAATTCCCCAAAAAATTCTCCCAAAAAATTTCCCAAAAAACTCCTCCCAAAAATCCAGAAAAAATCCCCAAAAAATTCTCAAAAAAGTTTCCCAAAAAGATCCCCAAAAATGGCCTAAAATTTCCCAATATCCCTCGAAAAAAAATCCAAAAGAAATCCTGAAAAAATCGGAATTTTCCCCGTTTTCACCCCATTTTTTCCCCGTTTTTTCCCCGTTTTTTCCTCTATTTCTCTCAGTTCTTTCCCAGATTTTTTGGCCTTTCTCCCTGCCTTTTTTCCCCTTTTTTGTTCCCCTTTTTTTGCCCTTTCTCCCTGCCCTTTTTCCCCTTTTTTTCCTCAATTTTTGCCCTTTCTCCCTGGTTTTTTCCCCTTTTTTTTCCTCAATTTTTGCCCTTTCTCCCTGGTTTTTTCCCCTTTTTTTCCTCAATTTTTGCCCTTTCTCCCTGCCTTTTTTCCCCTTTTTTTTCCTCAATTTTTGGCCTTTCTCCCTGCCTTTTTCCCCCTTTTTTTTGCCCATTTTTTGCCCTTTCTCCCTGCCCTTTTTCCCCTTTTTTTCCTCAATTTTTGCCCTATCTCCCTGGTTTTTTCCCCTTTTTTTTCCTCAATTTTTGCCCTTTCTCCCTGGTTTTTTCCCCTTTTTTTTCCTCAATTTTTGCCCTTTCTCCCTGCCTTTTTTCCCCTTTCTTTTCCCCATTTTTTGCCCTTTCTCCCTGCCTTTTTTTTTGACCATTTTTTGCCCTTTCTCCCTGCCTTTTTCCCCTTTTTTCCTCAATTTTTGCCCTTTCTCCCTGCCTTTTTTTGCCCTTTCTCCCTGGTTTTTTCCCCTTTTTGGTCCCCATTTTTTGCCCTTTCTCCCTGCCTTTTTTCCCTTTTTTGTTCCCCATTTTTTGCCTTTTCTCCCTGCCTTTTTTCCCCTTTCTTTTCCCCATTTTTTGCCCTTTCTCCCTGCCTTTTTTCCCTTTTTTGTTCCCCATTTTTTGCCTTTTCTCCCTGCCTTTTTCCCCTTTCTTTTCCCCATTTTTTGCCCTTTCTCCCTGCTTTTTTTCCCTTTTTTGTTCCCCATTTTTTGCCTTTTCTCCCTGCCTTTTTTCCCCCTTTCTTTTCCCCATTTTTTGCCCTTTCTCCCTGGCTTTTTTTTGCCCATTTTTTGCCCTTTCTCCCTGCCTTTTTTTGTTCTTTTTTTGTTTCTTTTTTACCTTTGTCCCTGCGTGTGTTGCCTTTTTTCTTTTTTTGGCGTTTTTTTTGCCCTTTCTTACTGCCCTTTTTTAACAACACGAAGAAATCTTCTGGCGCAGTTTGTCTGAAAAGTGCCAGAGCTTCCATTGCTTATCTGATGGTGTGAAAAGCCCAGTTTGTTGTTCTTGGTGCTGCTGTCCTTGGCTCCTGGCTGCACTTGGAGCACTGCAGAGGTGCCTGTGAGCAGGAGGGTTTGGCTGAGGGACAGCTGTGCTGCTCCAGATGTGGAGGGTTTGGCTGAGGGACAGCTGTGCTGCTCCAGATGTGGTGGGAGTAGCGCTCTGCCCCCTGGAAGCCCCCGCTGTGCTGCGGATGTTCCTGGGCGGGCCAAGTGCTTGCACAAACTGTTGGGAGTGTTTTAATTCAGGTGCTGAAGTCACTCTTTGAACTGAAATCCTTGGCTTAAGCCCTGCTGTGCTGGGTGAATTCAACATGAAGGAGCAGGGCTGCCGATTCCCAGGGCTGCCTCGGGAGCTGTTTGCTCTGCTGGTGATCCATTTCAAGTGCGGGATCAGGAGAATGGCTGTGCCAGGGTCTGCCCTCATGAGAAACATGTGGGAATCTGTTGGCAGAATTGCTCCAGCTCTGTTCTAGCAGAAAGAGCACACCAACCCTTGGGAGACAAGCGTGCAGTTTGAATTTTCACTTCCCTCTCCTTTGGGTAGTAGAGAGAATTGAACTCTTCCAGCTCGGTCACAGATGCACTCGAGGTACCTGCAATGTCCTTCTGATCATGACATAATTGTCAAGCTCTGCTTGAGGGGAAAATAGACAAGAAAGAAAACAGGACAGCAAGAAACAGAATTTGAGTGTGGATGGAGGGAAACAAGAAAAGACGAGAAATCCTAGTAATAAAACACTCTGTTAATGAGGCAGCACACTTATGCTGAGATCCTTTGCCCCAGGATAGAAGTTTTTCTGGCTCTTACCCTGCAGCGCAGATTTTGCATTGAGTGGTGTACATTATTCTGTGGCTGTTAATGCTCATGTGGTTTATTTCCTCCCTGTACAGGCAGGCAATCACAACAGCTTATTCCACTTACTTTGGTAGCACAAAACCCAGAGATGGAACCTACCACTGCTTTGCCCAAAACTTTGTGGAAAATGTGACTTTCTGGCTCTGAACTGTGGGTTTGACAGTGGTTGGGTTTTTTGGGTTTTGGTGGGGTTGTTTTAGCTGGTTGTTTGTTGCTGTGCTCTGTAGGTCAGGTGAAAGTGAGTGTTGCTGTCTTCTGTCCAAATCTTCTTGCAGTTTACACACCTCTCACTGCAATGTCCTGTACACATTTTAAAGTATTCATCTTCACACCAGCAGATGTGGAAAACACAATTCCTGCAGTTCTGTGGTTGGAAACACAGAATCCTAGAACCATTTAGGTTGGAATACACCTTTAAGGTTATGGAGTCCAGCTATTAACCCAGCACTGCCAAGGCTACCACTAAATGACGTTCCTAAATGTGCTGCAGAGTGAGCAAATCCTCTCAGAAGTCAGTGTGTGAAGGCGTGGTATCTCCCTGGTTCACTCTCCAGGCTGTCTGAAAACTGTCACAGGAATGTCTGGATCGATGTTCTGTTGATCCTCTGTTGAGTCTCTGTGGTCTGGCTGCTCCCAGTCTCCCCACCTGTTATTCCAGTGCTCTGAGGACACTGGAATAGGCACTCCCTTCTTCTGCTCTCAAAAACCCCCTCACAGCACCAAGGCCACGCTTCAAAGCCGCCTGCAGGACACAGAACCTTTTCTTTCAGCTCAAGACACATCTATGGTCTTTAGTGAAAGGAAGATGGCTTTTGACACTGAAGTCTCATAAGTTTAAGAGAACAAAAAAAATGACTCTGCCTGGCAGAACCAGCTTTTTCTGGAGCTGTGGAGATTCCTTCTGAATCTGCCTGTAATTAAACAGCAGTGTTTCTTAGACACACAGAGCAGTTCCTCAGATGGTGCAAATTGTCAAAACTTCCCTTGATTTCAGAGAAACTATGACAACTTGTAAGAGTTATAGATTAGTCTTAGTTCTCCAGCAGCAGTTTGAGATATGCAGAACTTAATTAACATCAAAAGTGCAAGAAACATAAAGGCATACTGGAATGTGGTTTGGGTTTCTTTGAGTATTCATATATTTCATTAGGAAAAGTCTATTTCGTTGTCTTGATGTCTCAATAAATTGTTAGGGTTTTTCATCTGAATATTTTGGCTCTGGCTCAAAACGTGTCAGAGGTTTTACAGAATCAGAAACGTAGGGGTGAAATGTGGATACACTTGGAGCTGAGTTTTGTGCACTAGAACTCAGTTAAGGCATTCATGTCTTCTACTGGCAGTGCCTGCCTTGTCCTGGGCTGTTCTTGTTTCCTAGATGTCAGGGGAGAACATGCTGCTGGTGCTGCACTTAAGCATGAAGTGCTGGTTTGCAACAGCATCAACTGCAAAAACGCTGCTCAGTCCTCAAGTAAAATTAAAGAACGTAAAAAATAGGTGGATTCCCTGACTGTTGACTTTCTCCAGCTACACAATCTCTTTTTCAGCTTCTATTATCCCCTCTTTGTGTCTGGACACACTTGTACAGATGATAAAGGCAAATCAGTGCATACCAGTTCTTTAATGACCTTTATCTTATGCTTTTATTCCCCTGTAAGATAACTTTGATATCCTAGTGTGGCTTTGTTCCTGTATGGCTTTGGATGTATTAGTTTCAGAGAGGGTGCTGATAGAAACTGATGTGGAAATATCTGTTAAACCAACAGACATTCATTTACATCCAGCATTAGAGCTGCTCCACATATCTCTAATCACATTACTGTTTTATGTCTTAGGTGCTTACTCAGCTATGAAAATATAAACTGCAGTTTTAAGTGCTCCTCTTGAGATACCATCAAAGCAAAAACTGAGTTTGTGCTTAATCCACAGCCTGACCTTTGCCACCACTTGTGACACTGAGCCAAGGGCTCCTGATGTGCGAGAGAGATGGATGTCTGTGTGCATCCATGGAGCCCTCTGGGCTCTGCCCCACAAGTTCCTAACAGAATCTTCCCAGGTTGTGCTTTGGCCTGAAGCTGCTGACAGCTCCTGGGAAGTGAAAGGGGCAGGACTGGAGCTTGGAGAGAGAACTTTTTTCCCAGGCCACACTTGAGCGTAGCAGGAGAGACTAAAGCAGCGAGCAGGTTTAAGCTCTGCTCAGCCCCCTTGGGTTTGCTGTTTGTCCCTGGAGCATGTGACACCGTCTAAGAGCTGTGTCCCCTTTGCTCTGTTTCCGTGATGACTCTTTTTGTGACCTCCCTGTTGGTAAGCAAGTCAGTCTGGTTTTGTAAATCCTTGCAAGAACAAGACTAAAAGCAGGTGCAGGTCCCATTCACCTGACTGCCTCACCCAGAAAAGCTGGCTGCCGTCCCCCTGCATGGCAGACTGTCACGAAAGCAGATCGAGGAACTTTGGCTGTGCCCCCATTTCCCCTCCCTGTGAAAGCTCAGGGAATCATTTGCTGTGTGACCTGTTGTATTGCACTAAATAGTTTATTTAGTTGTCTTTAAATTTACTGGGTAGGTCAGGTCACCTGGATTGTCTGTGTCCCCTCCATGGTACATGGCCACCCCCCATGCATCCCTTCCCCTGGTGGTCTGTCCCATGGGTGGCTCCCCCGTCCCCTCGCCCCTCCCCAATGGTGTCTCATTGGCCGTGACCCTTGATCCCTGCCCCTGTTTCCCTGGAGTATAAAACTGCCCCGCCAGAAGGCCCCATCCTCTTTTCCACCTGGGTTGGTTCCATCACAGGTCCTGTATCAAGCAAATAAACTGATGCCTGCACCCACGTGGGAGAGAGCGCTTCTCGTCTTTTATCCCTGTCTATGCTGAATCTGTGCCGGGCTTTGGGTTCTCGCTGGCCGGAGTTGGACCCATATAAAGCTCAGAGAAACACGGTTCGGCAGTGACTCACAAAGGTTGTGCCTCACCAGGGACTACCACAGGGTTTGTCTGGTCCCCGGTGCTGCAGACAGAAGTGGGGTCACCCCGTTGTGCAGCTGCTCCCAGCCCCAGCTCAGGCTGGCCAGGGGCTGGTTTGGGCGGTGACGCATTTTGTACAGCTCTGCTCACAGCGCCTGCGAGGGGCTCCTGGCAGGGTGGGCAGGGCTCTGCTGTTCCCTGCAGGAACCTCAGCAGGGCCATTCCAGCTCCTGCTGATCTCCAGCCAAGCCAGCACCAAAAGCTGACTGATGATCTCCGTAGGCTGGGACAATGATCTCTGTGTGACAGCAGCACTCTGCTGCCATGTCTGAGCTGTGGCAGGGCTGCTGAGCAGGGCAGGGGAAAGGGGGCTGCTGACAGACAGCAGTGCAGGCCAGCTGCTGGCGCAGCAATTATCATAGAGAGTGTCGTCCATAACACGGAGCGATGGCTTACAAATCTCAAACCCAAGCATTTCTTCTTTGATTATTAAAAACAAAGGGGCTTGAACTCTCGGTTTGATGTATTAAGTGATTGCTTTTTAAAAGAAATTGAGTTAGTCAAACTGGAATGATTCATAAAGTACCTTAATTAGACCAGAGCTCCAGTGGGAGTCCCCTTTAAGTTGTCTGCAGAGACTCTTTTAATACTCTAATCCACCTCTGAATTAAAGGTGAGACCAGGAATGGTAGTTTCAAAGGAGGACCTACAAAGAACATTTATCTTTCTCTTTTTGCTCTTCTGTCCTTGCCATCTAGATATCAAGCTTCCATTGCATTCTAAGGATGACTCTTTTCTAGGTTAGCTCATACAAGCAGAGCTTTTTATATCCCATAATTTAAGACTTAAAAATCCCTCAAAGTGAAAAATCCGTTACCGACACACTCCCAAACTGGTATTCTAGAATTGCTGTAATAAATGATCCTGTTGTGCAGGGTTTTGTTTCACCTCCTAGCAATTTTTAATTTTTTAGGTCATCCTATTATAACTTGTTTTCTGCTTTATCTGGTGCTATAGGAGGAGACCTCGTGCTCATGCTCCAGTCGGGTGGGAAATCCTGAAATGGGAAATGGAAGTGTGCCCTAAGGTCTCCTTTTAGACTGATGTGACTAGGCTGTGCTTCAAAATAAAATTTAAAAAACCCACACAGACCTGGGTTCAGCAAAAGGGAGGCTAAAGACTTGAAAATGCTCTAGTCGGACAAGGGAAATCAAGATCATGATGTTATATTTACTTTGAACTGGCCTTCTCTAGAGATGTGAAATCTCTCTGCAACATCTGCTAGAACAGAGTTAATAAGCTAAAGAAATGCTTTTAATGTCTCACTGCGATTGATTCCCTTTGCTGGAGGTAGGAATTGCTTACAGACTTCCAGCACTAACCCTAAAATATCAGGATGGTGGCAGAAGGAATGGTTGGGTTTTTGTTTTGGATATGCAATACAGTTCAGTGTGAACAAGGTCCAGTGATCATTGCTCTCCAGCCGTCTCTTGACTGAGGTTTCTTTTAAAAATATATTTTTCTCATGGAAAGAAAACAAAGGTGACTTAATTAAAACAAGCCAAGGAAAATATGGATGGGATAATCCAGAGAGCACTCCAAGTGAATAAGAGCTTGATACTAGTTAATTATGCTCATTCCTACTTTACTCACGGCACTAATGTTCAGGCAGGTTACATTTGAAAATATCTGTAATGTATTCTGGAGTTGCATCTTGCCTCTCTGAAGTGTTTGAAAGCACTTTAGAAATGATATTCCAAGTGTTGTTTGCCTCTTCATACCAGTGATGAAGCTACTGCCTTGTGCGCACTTGGGTTTAAGTTTTGTTTATTTATTAAGTGTGACAGAAATGCTGACACACTTGGAGCAGGGCTTCTGTGAACTGAAATTATCACATACAAGCTAAATACCAGTAATGGAGATAGCTGTTACAATTTGAAGGGGGTAGACTTGAAAGAAATAAATTACATGATGAGAGGATAGTAGGTTGATTTCTCCTGGTGGCATAAAGCTTTTATGTTCAAGAGAAGTGTTTCAGGAAAGTAGATACTATGCTGAAAAAATGAACAGGACCAGAGAGCAGCAGCGCCGTGTTTCTGTTATAAATCTGTTACACCTCGGGCTCCCATTGAGGGCGATGTTGTATCACAGATGGGTTTAAGCCCTGGATTAGGGGTCTGCCAATTCATCTGTGCTGATGTACCTTAAGGAAAATCGCTGTTACAGTAAATTTGATGGTGCATTTCCCTTCAGCCAGGCTGTGACTAACACACACAGTAATGCACGCCAAACCACATCACAGAGCCTCGTTAGACGTGAAGGAAATTAATTTTGTAGATTCCCTAATTGTAGGTTGCAGGGGGAAAAGTCCCATTTTAGCTTACAGTGTTCTGTTCAGTAACCAGGTCACAGCAAGTGTGAACCCTCCTTTAATACAAGTGCTTGGACAAACCCGTAAGAAAAAGGACCCAAGTTTGTGGCGTCTGTCCTGGACAAGGGTTTGTAGAGATGTGTCTGGGGCACATGAAATCCTGTGCATTTCTGATTGTATCCCCTGTTTCCTTCCTGTGGGACACACGGGCACAGTTATAGTCATGCTTTCCTTTTGTGCTTTTCTGGTTTTGTTGTGTTGTCAGCACAAGGCTCTGATTTCCATCTGTCTCAGCCCCCTGGGTAGTTGGAACACTGAAAGGTCCATGCTCCTTTAAAACAAGTTCATATCCTAAATTTCTCTCCTATACTTATTTACTGTCTGAAATCTCTGCTGTGTTATCCTGCCTAAGCTGTGGAAGTAAAGAGATGGTTAAATTATTTTATTACATCTCTATTCCAGCAGTGACACTAAGGACAAGCCCCACTGTAAATGCTGTACTCAGCCCTGGAGCTCAGTCAGTGAGGCTGAAATCCGTGGCACTCCTTGTTTCACTGACTGTTTCCCAGCAGAAGTGATCCAGGGAGCCTCACAGCAGCTTCTTGTTGCTGGCATCTTGGAATTCTTCACAGAATAGGAGAGAAAAGTAACCAACAGGAGCGGAAACCAGAGATACGAAAAGGAGTAGAAAAAAACCCCAAGCTTTTGTCCAGGACATGAATATGGGCTATCAAATAGCTGGGTGTATCAGTGAGTTTGGGTTTTTTGTTTTTCACTCTGAATTCAAATTTCCATCCAGGTTTTTTACCTGAAGCCAGGTCCCCTCCTGGGAGTCCAGATGCATCCCTAGGGGCTTTCCTGTTGCTGATGTGGCAGTCTGTGCTGGCAGCCAAGGCCTCCTCTCTGGAGCCATACGTCTCATTTTCTGCTCTCTGCTACTTCAGGAATCTGGAAGGAGTGGGAAAGAGCAGGTTGTGGCTGGCTGTACTAGCCAGGGTTCCAAAATAGTAGATGCAATGAAAGAGAAGAATTACAGGAAACTCACAGTTAATGCAGGGGTCTGTGCTCTAAATGACAATTTTCAGCTTTTAACTAATGTGAGATTTGGCAGAGTGGGTTTCTCTGCACTTCTGTGGAGTTTACATCTCATTAATTCAAACATTCAGGAGTTATTTAAAAGTGAGTTAATGACACCTCATGGCATTTGTAGCCATCAATCTATATGACCCTGATTTAACATGGAGCTCAGAGTAGGGAAAAGCAACACTTCCCAACACACCCCTGTGTTGGTGAATGCAAGAATACACACGTTAGACCCAAAAGAACAGTTACAAGGGAGCTCTGATAAATTTATTTGAGGCTTTCTAGAATGACAGGAACACTTGACATTTTTAATAACACATTTTTCAATAATCAATAACTATCCAACACAGCTGTTCTTTGTGTTGCTGTTATTTTGCTGCTAATAAGTCATTGGCAATGACATTCCAATGCAGAATGTTTATGGAAAATGAAGATGAGTAAGCAGCATATATTGAAAGCTGATGTCAGTTGTAAATAGGAGCACTGATTATGGCAGTGGATCTGTCTTCCATCAAACAGGAATGAGTGAGGACATGAGTATGTTCTCCAGAGCTCTGCTCTGCATAACCACAGCCAATTTGCATAACCTCAGGGTTTTGGATAATCCCCTGTAACCCTGATGTAAGAATTGTAGGTTATTTGTAAAGCTCCATAATTTGATAGGCTTTGCACACGTTGGTGAGAAGAATTATAACACCACTTCTAGAACTATTGAAATGCTGCCAACAGAGTTATTGTTGGAAGAGGAAAACTGAACGTTTGGTTTAGAAATGTAAAACTCCATAGTAAAGTTCATCCTAGAAGTTTAGTCGTGCAAAAGATTGACTGGAGTTACAAGTTTTAAGGTTTTATGTCTAAGTGGTAGCAGCTTGCTGCTTCTCAGTGGTGGGGTTCTCTTCAAGAACTTCTCACTTTGACTTTTTGTGGAAAACTGGGTACGGAACAGGCAGGAGAGGAAGTGAAGATTTGCCTGCAGGGTGTAAGAGTAGGGAATGATTTTCACTGTGCACAAGCCTGGAGGTGGAAGCTCGTTGGAGGGCACTCCAGCAGCTCTCCATCCTGCCTGGCGGCCCTGCCATCCAACCCTTGCCTTTCCCAGGCACTGCAGTGGGACTGACAGGATCCAGGTGCCCTCGACACGTCTGCGCTGCCTCTGGCATTCCCAGAGGATCACACCCAGCTGCACAATCTGCACTGGTGTGTTTGGAACCAATTTTGGCTGTTAGAGGTTTGGAGTCTTCCCGTGTGTGTCTGTGGGGCTGACTGCCCAGGAGGGAGAGCAGGTGAAAATGCACTGACCAGAGATCCCCTGTCAGTAACTGCAGTGTGGGGATAGGGAGATTGCAGTGCGGTAGAAATCGTTTCATTCCAGGATAAATCCAGGCTGGAGGCTGTGCCTGGTGTGAGATACCTCCCATGGGATCTTCTGTGTGCATTGCAGTTAATACATCAGCAGGAAAAATCACCCTCATTAAAAAAAATAATGGGGAAGGCAAAAGGCTTCAAGCCTAACAAAGATGCAAAATTAGAGTTTAAAAGTGTTCATTGATTATTATCCACTGCTTTTCTGGCTGTGTGCCTGCATGGGCATGCAGATGTTACCAGCTGGAGATGCTCTTTAAATCAGCATTTCACATCCACTTCTCCAGGCCACCAAGATCTTTTCAAAGATGCAAAGCCAAGACCAGTCACAGTTTTAAACTCAGTTCAGGTGAACAGGGAAAGTCACCAAGGTGCCAAAATTCTGAACTCTTGGTCCCTCAGCTGTTCTGACAGAGTTCACATTATTGTGCAGACAGGGCACATCTATAATCTCAGAACTGATTTTTAAAATCATAGTGGATAATGTTTGGGTTTATTTGGTTTTCCTGAGTCAGCAGGAAAAAGTAGATTTATTCTTGTGCCCACTCTGGGAACCAATTCTGCTTCATGCAAAAAACCACCCTTCTTCTGTTTCAAGGAAATTATAATTTAATTTAAAAACTGAATTAGTTCCTCACCATTGACAATTCAGTTTTCTGTTTGTCTATGACCAAAGAATATTCACATAAACCAGGTTCATTTAATTGCAGTTCAGTAATGCCATGCAGCTTTCTGTACTGATAGAATGAAGCCCAGTTAGCTGAAATAGACACAGGTGTTTCAAAGCCAGCAAGAAGATAGAAATATGAAAGCTCTGCTATTAGAAAGCTAAAAGCTCATTTTCTCAGTGTTTAAACTCACTTTGTGGTGGTTGCTATGCTACCATCTCTGCACCTACTTTATGGAGCTTTGAACTCTAGCAAAAGAAGTCTTTGAAAATGACAGACCTTAAATAAACTGAAATCCATCCTGTGAAGTTTTTATAGTGGATAAAACTTTATAATTAGCAATATTTAAATTGGTTACTCTGAGGAGGTAGCTAGCCCTTTCTTCCAAACCTACTGGACTTCTTTTGTTTTTCCAACACTTTTTGGTAAGTTTTATCTGTTACTAAGCTTATACTACCAGCATTAACAGTGTTAATTTCAGGATATGTGTAAGTTGCAGCTACTGATAACATCACCAGCTGTTATACTCTTTAATGTACACAGAAATGGATCAAATTCTCAGTAAAAAATATATTTCCATAATGGGAAAAAGTAGCCTGCATTCAAATGATCCATCAGAAAACTGCTAGGCAGGAACTCTGGTGTTCAGGAGGCAGAAAGGTAATGCAAGGCAAAGGGTCTGAAGATATTCAAAAGCTGTAACAAGCAGATTGGTGAGGGAGGCAAAGAGAGTTTTCCCTTTGGAAAACGAGGAAATGCAGTCAGCTGTGAGTGTAAAAATGTTGAGGTAGATTTCTTTCAAGATGACATCTGCAAAGCCCTTTTAGGGAAAGCGCAGGTACCATCACACCAGGAGGAAGCAGGGCCACGTGTGGATGATGAGTTCCACCCAAGGGAGGTGGTGGTGGATAACTTGGGTGCTGCAGCTGGAGAAGACCTAGAGGGAAAGGGGATGAAGCTCCTGCTGGGCACTGGCAGCTCTCTGCTCCTGGCGCAGCCAGTAAGGAAGCATGGCATGGCTAAACCTCAGGTGCTAATGCAGGAAGCGAGGAGAGCCTCTTTTTTAAGGCTTGGGCAGCTAAATGTAGAAAACATGAGGCTTTATTCTGCAGGGCCTAATGGCAAAGAGATGGATGGCATCCCCTCACGTGATTTATTTTACCCCCAGAGTGATTGTTTCTGTGAAGTGGAAAGAATGAAATTGCATCCCAAGAGATCCATCTGACTGCTCTGAAAGCCCCTTAGGAGAGCCATTCCTGGAGGAGGAATATTGGTCATGCAGCAAATCCCTGCTCTCTTTGCTTCTGCCTTGGCACACCCGTGTGTGCACACATGTGGCACTGGGGATTGAGAATTCCTCTTCATGGCTCTGAAAGGCTCCCACGTGGTTCCTCAGCTTGGCTGTTTGTCACATGGCTGTCACTTCTGTGCCTCCATACTGGAGCAGAGAGGGAGGGATGCACTTGTCTATAAATACCTGCACTGTAGTGACTAGAAAGATGCTGAGGAATTATTGGGTATTTAAAAGATTTAATGGATGGAAACCAGAAGAAAGAAAGTTCTTTTTATGCTTTAGGAGAAAGAGGCCACCTTGAGGGGAGGTCAGTCTGACAATGACCTAGGTAGAGAAAGTTCACGGTGACTGTAGAGGTGATGATGTGAATAGTTGATAAGGAACAGGAGAAAATAGAGGGGTATAGAAAAGTAAATAGTAAATAGGAAGTAGTTTGTTGTAGAAAATAGCTTGTGGAAAATGTGAATGCACTAATGAGCAGCTGGAGGGGAGAGCCTGGCATTCCTCCCCCACCCCTGGGCTGTTTAGCCTTCTGAAATTGTGTGATGTTGCTCTGTGTGTCGTGGCTTTCCCAACTGCAGTATTTGCTCCCACACAAACCTGGAAATCTGTTCGTTTCAGAGCATCTTTCAGTTGCTTGGAAGGAATTGGTCTTTAGCCTAGGAATTGCCATCGTAGATAAAGCACCCAAACTGCAGAGTCCCACAGAAATCTAATCCCCATCCTGTCAACTTCCCTGAAGACACAGGATTTGTCCCCTCTTCCCAAGTGTTACCACGTGGGCATCTAGGGAGAAACCATTTACTCCTGGAAATAAAAAGGAGAGGAAAAGGTGTATTCAGCCTGCCTGTTACCTTAAATCTCTTCTGTAGGGAGAGATTATTCTTTGAGTTTTCTGTGGCCTCTTTTGATGCCTTCATGGCTGTTCTGCAACTCTTGCTCTTGTTCTCCAAGTGATGTTGAGATTAATTAGGGCTTTCTTCAGGCTGGGCCCTGGAGGTGTGACAATAATTTTGCGAGCAGTGCTCTCCACAGTCTGTGCTCTAACATAATTGAGCACAGGTGGTAATTAGGTACTGCCTAGTTTACACCCGTGTGAAGGGCACAACACCACTTAACAAACAGAGAAACTTGCTGCAGGTGTGGAGAACTCTTTTAATTTTCATCAATGATCCCATTGAATATATGTTCCATCTTGCATATCTTGTGTTTGTAGTTGTTAGTTTTTACATATGCAGTTACAGATAGTTCTTTTTTTAAGTAACTGATGCTTTATCATTTTGGAATTTATTGACAATGGCTTTGCTTGTCTAAAACAATATCAAAAAGTGAATAATGACTGATGTCGTAAAGATAAAGTTGACTGGGAATATTTCAGCTCTGTATATTAGATACTGTTTTCTAAGGTATTTCATGTAAGGTTTCCACATAAAAATATTTAGAGAGTTTTTATCTGTAGAGGCATGTATTGACTGTTCCCTCTTGAAATTCCACCATTTTTTCTATTCACTCTGCCGTTTTGTCCCATATGTACCTTTCCAGCTTTCTTCCGTGGTGTTGATCCTGTCTGAAGCACTTTCACAGATGAACTGTTTCCAAGCTTTTCTAGTTCTCATTTTCAAAATCACCTCTCCTGACTCTCTTGGAAAGAAAAGGCATGATGCTGGTCACCTAGGCAGCCCTAGAGACACCTTGTTAAAGTTGATCTGAATAGGATTTGGATGGCAGTGTTCCAGTCCCTTCTTCTTTCTCTCCCTTTCCCTGTCACCATTCCCAGCTGCATTCACTAACTGCACCCTAGTTTACATCACCAGTTGTTATTTGTCAGGAACAAATGTGTAATCCCTGTGTGTGTCAGCCATAATAAAGTATGTGCCACTCTCTAACATAGGAAGTAGCGGTGTAGAATGGATTTTATGAAAATCATGATTAAAAAAAATTCTGTTCCTTTCCTTTGGTTTCTGACAGTTTACAGTAAGAGAGAACTTAGAAGTAACAAATGAAATTCTGCCTTTCTCTTTGATGGTTAAACTGCCCTCAACTTAACTTCCACTCGTGCAGGGATTGACACCAAAATATAATGACCATACTGCTAAATAGTTCCAAAACCTCCTGCTCTGTTTGTGTGGTTTGTAATATGGTTCTCAGTTTGGTTTAACATTATTGAAATGTTGGAGACAGTTTGTCTCTGCTGCTGGCCACTTGTGGCCATGGGTTACAGCCTGAGAAAAAGTAAATCCAAATCCCTGTTTTCCTGGCTGTGTGTGTTCATGAGGTAGGTGTTTAGCAGTGCTAAGAAGTTTTATAGCAAATGCTATCTTTCCTTGTTCCAGTATCTGATTCCCTGTAGTCATCTTTCCCAAAAGCACTCCTGTGCCTTGTCCTGCTGAAGGTACAAAGTCTGATAAAAGTGTGTCCTGGTGTGGCTCGTGTGTGTGAAAGCTCCTGTTCCTGCACTCCCTGCAGTGCAGCCCTCCTTGGAGTGCAAAGCAATTCTCTTTCCAGCATCATAACAAAGCCTGAAATCCCAGAGAATGGGCTGGAGTCAGGTACTGGGTCAGTTCAACCCAGAGTGTGCCTCGCCTTGTTCTGGCTGCCTTGCTCTGGAAAGAGAGGGGGACAGAGTAACCTGAGCCTGCACAAAGGAAGCCTTTGGCATCCAGGCACTCACTGCACCTGGATTTCTGACAGATTGCTGAGTGACTGCTGGGAGGGATGTGGACAGAGGTACTAAATAAAATAACAGGTCACCAGCCTGTTATTTCTGGTTGTGACTGTTTTATGTTATTTGGACACGCAGAAAAAGCATGGAGGAAATGTTCTCTGTGTTAGAGACGTGCATGGCTAGGTGGTAATAAAAGGTGATGGGAAGTTCAAGCCTGGCGTCCTTGGCAGAGGGGAGGCTGGGGGGTGACGTGGGAGGGCTGGAGTTCCAAAGGGACAGGGATTCTGGCCCCTCCTCTTCCGTGGCTGAAGAGAGCTGGTCAGACAAGGGAGTCATTTTTAGTGTCAGTGGCAGCACCAACTGAACCAAGGGGGTCAGGGGAAAGGGAGGAAGGAAGGAGAGCATGGCTGTAAAATTATCCCCAGTTTGTTGTAAGGAAAGATTTGAATCTGCTCTACCTGTCAGCAAAGCCATAAAAGAAGAGATGGACCACCTTATTTTAGATTATATAGCTCTCTGAGTTTTTATGGTTTCACTGACAGCCAAACACCAAATGAAGGCTTTTTTCCTCTCCTCCAATGTACAGAAGATGGTTTATAGTCCAGCCTTCTTTCCCTCCCTTATGCTTTTATCTCTCCATACTTGTTAGGTCCTCCCCAAAGCTCTCCCTTTTCCCTCTCTGCTTCCATGTAAATGAATCAGCAATATTTTCTTCTAAATATTCTAATAATTTGCCTACTCTCTCACTTATTAAAAAAAAAAAAAAGAAATATGGGGCTCTTTTGAAGTAGGTGTATGTAGGCTGGTGAGAGGTTAGAGCTGTGCAACAGCTCTACCTGCCACCACAGCTTGTAGAAAAATAGAAACCAATCATTATTTCCCTGCTGCCACTGATCCTGGGGCCTCATCTGCGTACTCTCCTTATGGATGAACTCTTGGGTAATAAATATATCACTTGGACAAGGTCATCTCACCCTAACAGGAACATTTTGCAGTTCCCCAGCAAAGGGACAAAAGAAGGATGGGGCTGTGCCTGTCAGAGCTTTGCTTCCTGCAGCCTTTCTGTACTGAGACTCCCCAGCCTTAGCTGACAATTTCCACATGCACTTACAGCTTCCATCAGCCTTTCTTCCATGGAGATCTTGGTGCTGATTGGGGTAAATCTCTTTATCCAAGACAACATCTGTCCTCTCTGGCAGGAAAGCCCACCCTCAAATCCCAAAGGTGATTCCAGGGGCTCCCAGGTGTGTGTGGCAGCCCAGCCACTGCCATCCATGCTTCACCTCCTTACAAGGGAGTGCTGATTGTCCCATGGCAGCAGTGGGAGCAGAGGATCTGCAGCTGTGCTGTGCCACTGGCAGCTGGCCACTTGGAGACATCTGTCCTGGAGCAGGGACAGCAATTGCCTGTGCCACGGATTGGGAGCTCCACAGATGTCACTCGAAGCTCAGGACCAGCTGCTGAGCTCTGCTGCTGGCCCTTGCTGAGGGTGTTGTGCTGCCATGGGCAGGAACACTTCCCTTTTGATCACAGACAAGCACTATCTAAAATAAAAATAACTATTTTTAAAAAAGTGCTGAATGATAGAATATTAGAAAGTTATTATATCGGGGCTACCTGTCAAGTGGCTTAATACAAGGCATTTTGGAATATAACATAAACACGGATGGATTGGAGGCTGGGGCTCCTGTGCCTGAAGTCTGAGAATCCTTGAGTTGCCTGAAGCAAAACTCTTGAAACTTACTTGGAGCTGGAGAGTTAGTGCTTTTTAAAAAATGTACCTGGGTGCTCTTATCATATGGGGACTAGGCATGGGAACCTAATTTATATATCTTCAAAATCAGAATATTAATATGTTATAAACTCACAGAACTTGGAGGTATTTAAGTAATTAACAACAAACAAAAAATGCTGTGAAATATATTGAGAAATAGCTTTGGAACTGCTTCCAGCCTACTGTGCGGGGTATCCAGAGAGAGATGTGCTCCAGGAACGCAGGTGAATATTACACTTGGATTTTTGTCAGCAGGCAGGATTCTCTTTGTGCAAATTTTGATACCAATCACTTTCAGAAATGTACATTGCAAGTTTTTTCATCTTGCTTCTTTTTTACCTCTGATTGCTGCTCCAGCTTCCTTCTCTCCTTTAGTACATCAGTAGCAGTCAGGCTGCTGAGGTCACAATTAATATAAAGAATTCCAGCATCTTTCTTTTCTTTTGGTCCAACACAGAGGATGATTGTGGCAGACTCACCCAGCTGGTAGAGGTGATAAAACAGCAGGTTACCATTTCATAGGCCATGTTAAAAAGTGTATGCATGTATATATGGTATTTATGTTTGTGTCTGACAGATAAACTGAACCTGTTTGAAGCAGCCGTCCATCCCCTTTCCTTCCATCCCCTTTCCTAGGTGGAAAAGCTGCCAGATCCATTCTCAAGCCTCTGTTTCAGCGGCAGCTGTCACTGCAAACCAAGTGCAGCTTGTTGTGTTTGGGGGGAGAGGATAAGGTGTGCTGCAGTGTGTGGGCTGGAAAATACCTCTGAGTTTGTCCAAGGAGTACACGGTTATAAACACTTCCCAAAATTGGCATCCTAACCCCTCAGCAGGCCGAGCTCTCAGCCCTTGGCTGCCCCCAGGGCCCCTCCCTGGCCAGGGGGGCACTTCAGGGTTCGGCCATTGCCCGAGGCGGCCTTGGCCACCACACCCAGGCACTCCCTTCTGGATTGTCACTGGTCACGGTGCTGGCCCTGGCTGAAGTGCAGCCTGCCTGGAGAAGGAGAAAAGAACTCATGCAGTTAAAACCTGTGGGGTTTGTGTGTTGTTTTGTTTTTCCTGTAGGAATCAGTCTGCTGCTTAATTGAGCTTTCCATTTGGGATAGAGTGACCAAGACCACGCAAATTTTTTCTCTTTTTTTTTGCCTTTTCATTTTCTTTTCTCTTTGTTGTTATGCTGTGGGTACCCTGTCATTAGAAGGGAATGGAAGAAACTTATTTTCCCCACCACAGCAGGAGCATTGAGTACCAGCATAGCAAAGAACACTTAGCGACAAATAATGCATCAGTTGCATCTTATTTTCACTCCATCTATATTTAGGATTACGTGCTGTTCAAGAGAGTTGCATTTGCAAATTAGAATTGTTTGTTCATTTTACAAATGAAGTGCTAATTAAATGACAAAAATATAATTACTAATAGCAAATGGGCCTTGGGACCAAACTGCCTTTTGATCATGGACTAGATCAGGGCTATTAAGAGTGACCTTAGTGGTTTTTTTTTTAAGGAAACATGTATTAAGCAATGTTCTCCCTGCATCTGCAGTGACTAGAATTAATACTTGCTCTGTGTCAAACTGCAAACCTTTCTGTTGTACTTACCAAAACATCTGTCTCACTTCTCTGTTTCCAGAACTCCCTGTGCAGTAGCTACAGCAGCTCCAGGTCCATAAAGTCATCTCCTGCACAGTCATTTCATTTGCCTTTTTCTGCTTTTCGTTTTATCCTTCCCTGTGTAGTTGAATCTGCTGCTGCTCCTGGCACCGGGGCTCAGAGGGGCTCTGTGACACAGAAACTGCTCCAGCTGGGATTCCCAGCTCAGGGTTAGCTCTGCCCTCTTGCCCTCACTTCCCTCTGGTGATATCCCTGTTCCTGAGCACTGAGCTCCTCGGGGGTTTCACTCTGATGTTCAGGGTGGCCTCAGTTTTAGAAAGCAGCTCTGGCAGGACTGCTTTGCTGGGAATCCTGAAAATCCAGTGGGAGCTTTATGGGAAGGGAAGTACCAGCAACGTGCAGCACTGAAAACCAAAGGGGAAATCAAGTGTGGAACCATAAAAATAAAACCTCCTGGATTTATTTGAATAATTTAATGGCGCATTTAGCAGCAAGGAGCATGTTCTCCTGACTGCCAGAGACCTGCCATAGCCTCCTTAGCCTTTGCCTCTTGGCAAAAGCTGCTTAGTGCTTGTTGTGGTCGTGGCTTTTTACAGCTTGGATTCTGGCCAGCTGGAAATGTTTTGGGCCACAAATCCATTGCATGGAGGCCCCTGGACATCCATCACGTGCTGACAGTGTGTGCTGCAGGCTCTCATTTGTTCCATTCAGTTGTTGTTTGTGGAGATGTTTGGATAGGGAAGGGCATGGACCTGGGCAGGCCCTGTATAACATAAACAATTGAATATATATTAAAATATATATATATATTTATATATATATTATATCTATATTATATGTAGATATGTAATGGTAGCATAGTGTTTGTCAGACAGGAGAGTTAAATTGCCAAGAGCATCCATGCATATCAGAATCCTCAGTAAATGCTTGGTACGTGGTTTATTTGAAAGTAACTTAAGGGCAGTGCCTTATTTCTGAGTAGTCAGGAGGTGCAGGTACCTGCTGGTGGCAAAGTAATTATTGATAGCCTTGTCTCATCCCTCTATTATCTGGTGCCCGTGGCTAGACTGGTTCATGAGCTTGACAAGGAAAATACAGATTTCCCACTTTTCCCTGAGAGGAGGTGGGAGAAAGCCAACATGAGGTGAGACAGGTCATCATTTTAAATATACCTTTGAGGCAAATGAATATCAGAGGATATTACCAAAAATACCTACGTGAAGCCATTGCCAGTTTTCACTGAAGTTCAGTGATGTATCTGCTCTAAATAATTAACCTCTGAATGCTTCCTTGTATTGATGACATGAACATACAGTTTTTGTTGATGTCGGGCTTTTTTTGCCCTTTATTTTAGTAGCTGAGTTTTAGAATGAGCCATTTTCAGGACCAGTGTCCAGATCCATAACTCTTCATCCATCACTCTGCACACAATGTGCATCGCAGGATCTCCCTTCTGGAAGATGATTGTGAACTCGTGTCCTTGGAGTGGTGCAGCCTGCTTTTATCACTGATCAAAAGGTCTGAATGCCCCCCAAAAGATCATTGTTTCTTGTGCTGATCCACAGAGGATCTGTGCAGTAGGGAGAGAACTGGGGGCTCCCTTCCACTTAACAAAATGTATCTGAAGAGGGGGAATCTGCTCGTGCAAAAGCAGCCAAGGACTTGAGGGTTCCACTGGTGTGAACAGCCAGGGATTTGCATAAACAGCTTCAGGGCAATGGCAGATTTCTGCCTGGGCACTGAAATCCCAGGGACTGATCTGAATTCCCGTTTCTGGGAATGTGAAACGCTCTGTGCTCGGGGGTGACCTGAGGAAAACTCAGCTCTGCAGCTCAGGGGGAAGTCTTTCCTGGGAGAGCTGAGAAGGAGAAAAGGCAAATGCAAACAGTCTGGGTGCCCGGTACATTCTGATTTAATTGGAAGTTTTCTGTTTTCCTGCCTGCAGCCAGGGGAGATGGAGCTGCAGGTTTGCCAGGTGAGCAGGGGAGGGCTGCTCCGAGTTCCATTCCCTGCAATCCTCAGGAAGTGTCTGCTGAAAGACACCAGTGCAGGTGTTGGGTGGGGAGATTATTCCTTATTCTAGCAAAGCACATTGAAATAATTCGGTTTAAGACTTCGAATTCTACTCTTTCATAATTTGCTTCTACACGTGGAACACTTTAGTTATAAACTCTCTTTGTGAGTGGAGGAATGCTGCTGGTTAGACCTTTATGAGAGCCTGAGCTGGGCCCAGGTGAGACTTGGGAACTGCTGCCTGTATGGTGCATGTTCGTAACATTAACAATATTTGGTACTTGTCCTTCCTTCACATCTTCTGGGCTGCAGATTTTAAGGCAATTCTAGCTGCAAAGTGTTGTACAAGCTTAGCTCCTCCATGTGAAATTGCAGAATTTTTATGGTGTTGCACTGAATCCCAGATCCAAGTGCAGGGAAGTTGGGAGGAAGTGACAATACAAAAGTAAATCAATTTTAAAATTAAGGAAATTGCCACTCTTTGATTTGTTCTTCTCTAATAATGTCTTTTAATGTCTGTGAATAATGCAAGAAGACAGGGTGTTTTCTGCAGGAAAGTTGGACTTCTAAAAAGATCTTCCAGGGCTACATTTCTGACAAGGTGTTAATGCCAGTTTTGAGGGAGACCGGTAGGACTTGTAAATAGGGCTGACAAGGACTTTGCCAGTTTGTTGCCACCTCTGTCATTTTCTGTGTGACACAGTTCTGTGTATCTCTGCGGGCCCTTACAAATGGGGATTCAGTGGCACAAAATCCTGGGGAAGGAGGTGTCATGCCCATGTCTCTCATGTCTTAAAAATTAGTTCAAAGGAACCCAAAACTTCACTCTTGTACTGACTCTTTTAAAAAATGAGAACAGATAATTTTTTCTGTTGGAGATAAGTTGCTTAAATGATTTCAAAATATTTAAGCTGAGACCAAGAACAATAGAGAAAAATGTGATGGAGTGGGAGATTCAGGGAGTTTGAATCAATCCAATAAAGACACTTTCTAATGACAGTCAGTCCCAACAAAAACTGTCACTGTAATTCATCTGTAATGACTCTGCACAGAGAGAGCTGTCAATACCAATCTGGTTTAATAACAGCCTCCTACCGAATAAGAGATGTTTGTGCTGAGTGTGTTTTATAGAGCAGCTGAGTGGGTTTGTAATGCTCTGTGTAAATCTGTGTATTTCCAGTATTAGCTTCGAATGTTCTTGAGCCAGCGTCTCTCTCCAACTCAGGATTTTCAGGTTGCAAATTAGTTGGCTTTTAAATGATTTCAGATAAGGGTTTTGTTTCTCTTGTGGTACCATGGCTTTGTACAAAAGCTGGGAGGCCACTCATGATTTGAGTAGCAGAAATTTTACTGTGACACAGGTATTTGTTATTAAATTACTTCTTCAAGATAGATTAAACCCTTTTAAACTCTATTCAGTTTCTTTGAAGACTGGGTGAAATATATCCAAGGGGAGATGGAATTGGCATTCAATCCAAATAGGAGCTGTTGTTTTGCAAGAAACTTTCTTAGTGATCTCTTAATGTTTTTATTTATTACAAGATACATATATTTAATAATAAAAACAGGTGTTACAGATACACAAAATTTTGTGTATCATTTTTCATTTTCCTTGTAAATGTATTTGGGTGTTTGAGAATGCCTGAGCACTCTCATAATTACTGGAGTTGACAAACCGTTTTAGGTAAATCTTCTCTTTCTCCTCCTCTTTCAGAAGCTTATCTGCTGTTGCACAAAAGGCAAAACTAAAATGAGCCATTTTATTTTACTAATCCTCTGCTAATCTGCCATGGGGAATATTTATTGTGTAAGTGGGGAATGGAAGGCTTCAGACTTGGTCAGGGCTGAAATTGCATCCAGTGTACAAAAAATGGTGAGGGCTGTGTTATTCAGTGCTAGCAGGAAATGAAATGGAATTTTGCCTTTTATGGTAGTAAATGGTATTTAGTGGTACCCATTTTTATTATCATTAGTAATAAATTCCAAATTTCCCACGAGATATTGTGGAATTTTACTTGCTTAAAGATCCTAAAAGCACTCCTGGACAAACCCAAAAGTGCAGGATGGTTTGCAATTCAAAGAACCTCCCAATGTTCCACTGCAGTTCTGAGTTGAGGAGTTATTTGCTGTTTTGCACGTAGGAAATCAAATGTGGCAGCAGCAAATTGTCCTAACTCCTGTTCACTGTTGGCCTTTGCCTGGAGCAATCAGTGGAACATTTCCAGAACGTAATTTTAGGTTGCCAAATACTCACAATGAAATTTTAGGTAGAAGCGTTAGGCTGTGATTCTCAGTTGCCTTTGCCCAAGGGTTTCTCTTTCTAAACCCCAAGTTATGAATCGAACACCAGAACCCCTGGCAGGACTTGAAGGAGAGGAGCAGGAGGTGTTCCTGGAGTAAGTCTGGGTCAGGACTGGGACAGAGCTCAAGGGCTTTGTACCCGTTTATCACTGCTCAGAGCAGCCCTGCCCTTGGCTCAGGCTGTTGACAAATGATTTTGTTTCAAGGCCTGCACTGGCACTTTGGCAACCCTTCAAAGGCCCTGCAGCACTGCCTTCATTAGTGTAGTGAGAAATGCATTTACATTTCATCCTGAGGAGGACAGCCAGCCGAGAGCTGTATCAGGGTAAAATAAGGTTGCTCAAGGATTTAAAATATATGAGCATGTGCAGCAAGTTCTTTGTTCAAGCTGAAAATATCATCCAGTGCATGTCCTAAAGAATTTCAGGTGCTGTAGCTAAGTGTACCTTTGGTACTGATAACCTGAAAATGTGTCCTTGCTATATTATGGCAGAAACACCTTTTCAGTTTTTCTTTTTAGGTAAAATGACTCTTTGAATAACTTGTCAAGAGTATTTTAATAGGACTGGGAGTTAGTGTTATTAAAAGTAAACATTTAACCTGTTCTCAAGCACCCTGAATAGTGAAAATTGGAGAAGGTGCATTTCAGACAAATAACCTGTATTTTAAAGAGCTGGGGCCAGCTGGATTTGGCAGCACATGTAAAGTGAATGGAGCCTTTTAAGTAAAATGATGGAACTGAACTAAAGGCCTCTGACAATTAGGGACCAAATCGAGGGCTTGAAGTGAAGTGAGTCTTACCCTGACTTCAGAGGAGATGACTTAAGGCTGAAGATTATAAGAAAAGCTTAACCAGACAGAGAGTGTCTCTCCCAGCTGTACTTCAGGCTGCATGGAAACCTGTGTGATAAACAAGAATAATGAATAAAGGAAAAGCCAGAAGTAGCCAGGTCTAAGCCTTGCACTACTTCATGTATCAGAGTAATGAGCTCAGTCAGTGTCAGGAATTAACACATCATTTAAGCTGAGTCTCTACACTGGGTTTAGAAAGGTAGACAAACACTGCCAGTTTAGGAACAAGGACCAGTATTTTCTGTTCAGGGCTGAGGCACTAATCTCAGAAATCTCAGGCAAACTGCTTCAGCTGCTAAGAAAAAGAGAGAGAACCTTGCAAGGAACCTAAGAGGTGGCTCATCTTTCAGAAGGAATTTGAGTGCCTCATAGATCATGTAATATTTCCAAGCAGTGATTGTAACTGATAAAGCAGCCCCAAGAGCTTTCAGCTGGAGGTGAATTCAGCAGCTTGAATTGTAAGTGTAAACTTATAAAATCTGGGTTTGTGCTGCAGGACTTAAAAGTAGACTGTGATGTAAAGTAGGCAATACTAGGACCACACCATTAGAAAGCCAAAAATACCATAAATTTATATTTATTGTCCAGATTTTTGTCTCATCAAATTTGTCAAACATTATTTTTGACCAGGAACTATACAAATTTCTGTGCTCTTACTTCATTTGTAGGTACAAATGAATAATAATGCTGCTTTTACAATGCATAATTTCAAAAAATCCCATCCAAATCAGTGAAACAGTTGTGAGATTTTTGCAGATTAAGCACAACTTTTGTGCCTCTTCATCATGGCAGTACTTGTGCACAGATAAGCCCCATCATTCCTCAAGGCTCTATAAATTCAACAAGCACTGCTCAGGCTGGAAATGATCCCTGATACTGGGAAGTTGCACTGCCTTGGAAACCAGAACAGAATTTGGGCAGAAGTCTCTCCAAGGTCCTGATTCCTGACTCTCCTCTGAGCAATTTGGAAACTCACAGGGAACATGCCTTTCTTTTGCTTTATTTTTACTTTTTTTCCCTCCATTTTGTACATGGTTTTTCTCTTGCCTTTGGTCTCATGGTGGTGTAGGTCACCCTGACAGATCCCAGCAGGTGCCCTGCTGGCTGTCAGCCCCCACAGAAATGTGCAAATAATTCACTGACTGAGCAAGTAATTCTCTGTGGTGGGGGTTTTCATTCTGAACTCCCAGTTCTCAGAATTTATTGTCAGGTTTTGCACATTCAAGTACCTTTTTCCTAGGTAGAAAATTAAATTAAAGAAATGGGACTATGATTACAGTTTTGTACGGGAGTGCTTATAATATCAAATATATAGTTCTTAGGGGGAAATTCAAGTATAGAAGGTGATTAGAGTGGTTTTACTGGCTGGCAAATGAAAAGTTACTGTAAGCTGAACAGCAGGATGGAAGGATATTGTGGTGAATTAGAAAAACATTTGGCACATTGCTGGAGTTCCTCTCTATGGTGTTGTGTTATCTCATTTCAAATGTTGTAATTAAAATTTAACAAACTTTGAGTTGATGTAGCTGGGACTTATCTTCCCAAATGCACTATTAAATTTTCCTCTGTCCTTGTTTGGCTTAGGAGAGGTTGGGAATAGAGAATTGTCGTGAGGCTCTGGAATCTCTGCAAGCTGAGCTCAGGATCAGTGCTACTGCTCAGGCCTTTGTCAAATGTTTGCCACTCCTAATGGGCTGGGAAGAGATGCTGGGTTTGGTAATTTTGAATATTCAAAAAGATGAGAAACACACTTGATGTGAAGGCCTAGGGCAGAAGTGCAAAGAAGCTGCATGTATACTTTATACTTTTTCTGTAAAAGAAGCAGAACAATGTCTCTAACCCAGTTTGATCAGTAGGTGCAGCTGTTTTAAACCTTGGAAGAGGTGAAATAATAAGGAATTGCTGCCACTGCCTGTTCATTGCTGTGGAAGGCTTAGCTGAGCAAACTCAGTTTGTCACTCTGGGAGATGGTGGAGGAATGCTGTTCACATAATGAATCTCCAAAGTAAGGATTTGGAAATCAAACCCAGCGGGACTTGGCTTGGAAAGCTTCTCTTGCAATTGTATTAAAGATTTTTCTTCCTGTGCAGGACCTGCAAAGCCCGGCATGACCCTCGTTCTCTCTGCAGTGCCTTTCATCCGGCTGCTCTCCTGTTGATTTATGGAATGCTCCTCTTGAGTGGGTGCTGCTGGGCCCTCGGCCCTTGGTAGCAGCCACCAGGGGGGTGACTGAGCCTCCCTGGCACTGGGAAGGGCAGGTGATGATTTCAGCTTCTCCACGATCAAAGAGAGTTCCCAAACCGTCCAGCACGGACTGACAGACAGCTGATTTCCCCAAGGCTGCTCTGGCTGAATGGATGGCACAGCTCTGACAGAGCAGAGTCTGCATTTGTATTTCATTTATGTCAGTGTTGGTTTCCTTTCCTCCCTTGCCTTGGGACAACCAAAACAGTTTTGTTAAACAGGGCCTGTGGAGTTTTTCCCCATCTGCTGTTTTTTTTTAATGTCTCTTGATCCTCTCAAGGAAGGACAAATTCTTGAGCCAGCTTAGGCAGGAGGTGGCATTGCTAAGCATTCCATTTTACTGATCCTTTCTTAACACTGAATGTTATTTCTCATATTTAGATTATTCAGCTGTATCGTGTGCTTAAAGCAGATGATTTCATTTCAAAAAAGAAGCATCCTTCAGATCAGCTGAAGATAATTACAGGATCTCTACAAATTCATTGATGCATACAAGTAGTCTGGTACTAATATAGTGCTATTTGAATTTGTTAACACTTAGAAGCATATTGATGGACTAGACAGCAAAAAAGGAGATCAAAGACATCTCTTGTTCAGTTCTGCCTCAAAAAAATTTGTATCAAAGCTTTGTGCCTATTCCTGGTCATGTCTTTATAGCCTGAGATCAGGTTTTCCCACAGAGCATTGGTTTCTTCATTCCTGGTGAATAATTTTGGCTAGCCAAAGATGTTCATGTCTTTCCTGGGTTTCATGTCAAAATTTAGAAAGGGGATGGTACTGTATTACTGAAATTCAAACTGTGAAATATTTTCAGAAGGTGTTGAGATTTGAGTGGATTACCTATAGGAGTTTTCTTGGCACCTGTTCCTCACAGGTTTTCCTGTGGTACTTCCCTTTTTATGAAAACAGATAATGCAGACCTACCAGCACTTGAGAAAACACCACCTAATTTCATCATTTGGAATGGAGCTGCAGCTATTCCACAGCACCTGATCTCACAGAAAGGGCTTTTTTTTAGACAAGATCATCCCTAAGGTACATGGAATTGATTCCCCTTCCAGCAGCTCAGTGGTGGGCACAGTGCCCAGATCAAATAAGCTTTTAAGGCCCTGCACTCAGAGTGATGCATTTTGTCTGTTTTTTTAATTTCTTTTTCAATACTTGATTTATTTGATTATACTTATCAAATTAACAGAAATTGATCAGGAGTCCTCCATTTCAGAGAACTGCCAGAAAGTAGCTGTATTAGTGGGGAGGAAAAATTCTTAGTTGTCTAATCAGAAAGGGATAAATAACTTAGTGATTATGAGGAGAGCAAGGGGAAAGTCTGAACTTGTGTTTCTATGCAGGTTGGTATAAGCATGTACTGAACTTGCTGAACTCCTAAACTGCTTTATTAGCCAAATTTCGCCTGGGACAAATTGCTTCAGCCACTGCACATGCTCAGAACTTTCAAAGAAACCTCACTTTAGGCTGGTGCAGAGAGAGGACTGTTGGCCCTGAGAAGAGGCAGCCAGTTTAGGGAGGGAAGCTGAGGGAGCTGCTGGATGCCAGGCATCCACCCCCAAAGGGAGCAGAGGAGCAGGGCTGTGTGCGGGTGAAAGTGGGAGTGCAGCTCTCCCAGGGCACTTCCTGCTCAGGCAAAGCTCCTTGGATACCAGCTCTGCAGTGCTGGGACCCCTGTCCTGCTCCTGGGCTGAGTGAACAAAGAGGGCAGGAAAAGCAGCAAGGTGGGTGAAATTCTGTGTAAGGAGTGGAAATGGAAATAGGGATCCATTTTCAGATATTCCCCAGAGAGTGCTGCAGCCCAAAAACCTGGAGAATGCAATTTTCCTGTCCTTGCTGCAAAAGGACATGGTAATAGGAAAAAGAAAATTGTATGGTTGTCTGCAGGACAGGCTAGTTTTCACGCTTGAAACAGATTTTTCTCCCCATATTTCTTAAATAGACCTTGGGTGTCTGCATTCAAAGGCAGAAGCATGAAAACAACTCAGCAATTAATTGGAACAAGTGCCAGTACACCAAGTGTATAAAGTGATGCAGTAGTAACCTGGCCGTGCTGCTATTCAGCAACTCTCTCTGGACGGGGTTTCTTGTGAAAACAATTTCCAAATTAGATAATTGTGAACATCTTCCATCTTTTATGTCCTGAACAGGCTGTGCCTGCTTTGGGCCTCTTGCACAGCTGAGCTGTTTGGCCGCTGCACTCACAGCTCTCACTCTGGCACTTTGTGACTCTTACCTGGCTCTCTGCAGGCCCCTCTTGGTGACTCTGCCCTGCTCCATGGCTGGGATGTGTTGGCATCAGTCCTCTCCAGTGGGTTAAAATACTGCATTAAGTCAAGCCTATGAACACTGGCACTGTACTCCTGATGTGCTTTATTCTTACTTGGAGATGTTTGTGATAAAGCCACTTAGACTGCTGGATTTAGCAAAAAATTAGTAAATGAGGCTAGAATAGAAGAGGAGAAAAGCCATAGGAAGGTACCTGTCATGCAAAGGTAGCCATCATAGTTTGCTGCAAATAATTTCCTTTATTTCATGTCTAGTTTTTTCTTAATTGGAGTTTTCTCCACTTACAGAGGACAAGGCAAAAAGGTTGATTGCCAACTTTCAGAAAACCTATAAAACAATCTATTGGGATATTAGAGCTCTTTCATGTAGCTGCTTTTGGGTTTTTAACGTCAGTTATTTCTTTGCTGCCAACAGAAATGATGTGTTTAAACTCCAGATAAACCTACCAATAGGTCATATTTTTTCTGTAATTCTGTAAAAATAGCTGACAGTTCAGATAAATGGTATTGGAGGAGCATAGCAGTAAGCACTTTAATGAAAAAGAGATGCACTAAGAGTTTCTTGCATTTAATTTTTAAAAATTGTATTTCCAGGTCAATAACGTGATTATTGATTGTTATTGTCATAATGAACATTTGACCCTCATTTTTATTGATCTGTCTTTTCTAAATATTGATGGCTGGGATGGGAAAGAGCAGCAAGAGCTCTGGAGTCAGCTGGGACACGGTAATGACAGAGTTCTTGTTCTGTACTTACCCCATTGCACAGAATTATGGCTTTCCCCACTCTGCTCCTGGGTGGCACAAATGGGTGGTTTTGGGTGTGGTTCTGAAGGCCAGGATCTCGCTTTTGCTATGTGAAGGTTCTCTAGCTCTGGGGATAAAAGCGGGATTTTCTCCTCCCTGTGGCGCACACGGGGCTGCTCCCCTCCCTGAGGTGTGTGGGATGCAGGAGCAGAAGGGTGAGGGGAGGTTCCAGGGCAGGAAGGTTCCCTGTGAGGCACTGGGGGGGCCCTGCTGTGTGCTCAGCACTGGAGACCCTTCAGCCAGGGGTCTCCCTGTTCCCTGTCCCTCCCCAGGACACAGCCCCTGGGATTCACTGCTCCCTGCTGCAGGGGAGCAGAGCCTGCCAGGCTCCACCATCTCTGCAGAGAGGAGATCTCTGCTGGGTTCCTTGGGCTAAACCTGGTTTGAAAAACAGAAGGACATTCAGGTCTTTAATACAGTAAAAAGGCCGGAAATATAAAAAAAAATTCATCTACTTGTTTGCAATCCTAGGGGCATCTTTCTACTGAAATGCTTTACAAAACTAAGAGAACTCTAGAAAATATATATTTTTGGTTTTTGTTTTGTTTTGGGGTTTTTTTGTTCATGTGCTGTAGCTGAAGATCTGGGATTTGAGATCTGATTTCCCCTCCTCCTTTACAACAGACTTGTAATCCAAATGCTTTAGAGCAGAATTACTATCAATAGGGTTCATTTCTTTCTTGTTACACCTAACACGATCTTGAATTAATTTTGATGTAAATGGCAGACCCAAGTCCAGGTACTGCCAATAACCTGCAGTTCTGTATCCCTGGAATAGTGGCTGTGCGAGTCAAACTGTCTGAGCCAGTGCAGCTCACATCAGCAGAGGGGCTGTGGGAAGCAACCAGAATTGGCATAAAGACATGGAAATGTGAGAGGCTGCAATTACCCTGACATCACAACTGGGAGACACTGCCATTGGTATTGGAATGCTCAGGTGGCAGTGGAGTGAGACAGGGAAACAACTGCAAATGAAGAAATACAGAATTTTACTGGCACCATATTCTTGGCTCCAGAATCATAATATTGTAGGAGTGCTGAATGCACAGTGAGCCATGAAACATGCTCTACAACACTGGGCTGCAGGGCCTGGCTGCCCAAAATTTCCCGAGACAGAGAAAGTCACACCTGTCCCCAAGAACAGCCCCACCCAACCTGTGTTTGGCAGTGACAGTGCCAGGAAGGGGACTTTGGGAGAGAGATGGACAATTCTGCAGTGACACAGTGCACTCCCTGTTGTTCAGGGGCTGCCAGCACAGTGGTGGCAGAAAGGGTTGTCTTTGCCAACCTGCCCAGGCCTGCTGCAGGGAGAGGAAAAAGGTCAATAAAAAAGGGAAGATAGAGGCATTCCAAGGGTTGTATGCAAATGCATTCCAAAAGTAGCAGCGTGTACTTGCATTTCATCAAGGTGCTGCTAAATCTCCCACCCCAAAGGAGCTGTGTTTCACATTTTTAAATTTAATGGAATTCATCTCGAGTTTCTAAGAAGCGGATGGAAGTCTCCATCAGCTGGCATGAAATTTTAATGTGAGTTGTAACTAAGTAAAAGCTTAGAAACTCCAGGAATAAGAGAGTAAGTAGAACAAAACCAGCTACTATAGATGGGTTATGCTGCATTTATTCTTAACAGAAGAGTAAAAAGCCTCATGAGGAGCTGCATATAAAAAGACCTTAGGATAGAAGTGTAATCAATAACAGGAAATCTCTGAAATGATTCTGTACTTGCTTAATAAAGTTACCTGCATGAAATAATTTCATAAAGGTACCTTCAGCATCAGGTGGCATTTCACAAATGAAAAAGCACAAAACAAAATAACTGAATCTGATGTTAAATAAATTAAGAATAAGCTGTTTGTCAGGCTTCATGAAGTGCAAGTCAGTGGTGAAACATTCCTGAGCTCCAAAGGGGAGAGATGATGCCTGGTGCTGCTCAACATCCCATCATCCATGCCCAAGTCCTTTGTGTCGCCTCAGATGACATCGGAGGGGTGGAGGCCAGAGCTGCAGAGCAAAGGGAGGTGTCTGGGGAGGCAGGCTGGCTCTGGAGGAGACCTGGAACACTCCCAGGAATGGCACCCCCAAGCCACAGCTGGGGAAAGGGGGGCC
Organism: Diglossa brunneiventris; assembly: GCA_019023105.1. Taxonomy (NCBI): domain Eukaryota; kingdom Metazoa; phylum Chordata; class Aves; order Passeriformes; family Thraupidae; genus Diglossa; species Diglossa brunneiventris. Next base: position 64,149,851 of record CM032356.1, read on the forward strand.
CTTGGTCACTGCCCTGTGGCTCTGCTGATGTCCCTGTGGCAGTGCTGGGCTCCTGCCTTCCAGGAGGCCACTTGAAAAGTGTCTCGTGAAATCCCAGAGCCAGGACAGAAGGAAAGGCTCAGCCTCAGCAGTCTGAGCTCTGTACCTGCAGAATGAGTACAGGAGGGTTGGCTGCCTTGGAGTGTGAAGCAGAAATAATGCAGGCAGTGGGTAACTCTTCAGCTGATATTACTTAAGGATCAATATTTGGGACTTGGAGCACGCCTGCTCCAGATGGACAAACACAGTTTGTTAAGGCTGCTGGTTAATGCCTGAAATTGGGATGGGGAAGAAAAACTTCCAGATAAAGCAGAAGTGTTCTGCCTTTGCTGTCTTGACAAGTCTTGGGTTCCTTTCTGAGGCGTTAATCATTTTAATAGGAGGTATTTGATTTAATTAACTTTTCTTGTGATATTTAAGATGCTGTGATCTCTCAGAGACCAGACAGCAAATAATCCAAAAATGCTGCCAGCTCTGGAAGTGTCTGAAGCTGGGGAGTTCTGGTGGTTTTTGCACTCTGTGTCACCTGCTGATGTATTTCAGGTGTATGTAGGTATGGACACTGCTTGATCTGTTGGAAAAAGGGAGAAAACATGGGCATGTCTTGCGTGTCATTGTGATACTTGCCTCCTTTTTTTCCTTCCCCAAACCTGACCTGAGGAGTTGGAATGTGCCCATTCTTTCTTTTGCTCTGTTCTCTTTGTCCAGGATGCTGAAGTGTCATGTGAGGGAAACACTCTTCTGTCAGAAGGCTGAGCACAGCACCTACTGCTTGCTTGGGCCAGGACATGATTTCTGTCCAAAAGGAAATAATTTGTGTTTATTTCTGTGTCTTTTTGTGCCAGGTTGTCAGACATTTGGAGTTAGGTTTGTGGAAAATGCACAGGAGCTGAGTGTCTGAGTGAGCCTGACAAATGTGCTTGATTCAGACATTTCCTCAGCCATGCTCATCCTTCCCTGACTCAGAGCTTCCCTAATTCCAGCAAAGCCCAGGGAATTCCCCGATGTAATGCCCAGAGATTCTGTCCACGCTGCTGCACTTGGATCTGTGCAGCCCAGCTCAGTGCTGCTGATTCCCAGCCAAAAGCTGAACCATCCTTTCACAAAAACAGCAGCAGCACAGGGGCACAAGTCTGAAATGTTCTCACAACTCCAGGCTTCTGCCTAAATCTCAAGGCAAAACTTTTGTCATGACACAAATATCATACAAACTTGGAAGTGCTTTGGATTTCTAAAAAAAAAAAAAATCCTGATTGTTCAGCTTACTGAAAAGGACAGATAATGCATGTGGAAGGGAAAAGTTTTATTTTTGGAAACTGAACAGAGTTTTCTAAAGAATTGATTTGAATGACGCTAAGTGGATCAACATCATTATAATTTCAGCCATTCTATTTTGAAACTCTTTGCTCATTTGCAATTCTGTACTTGCTTTGCAATTATAATGGTTTGCAGTCGTGTGCTTTAGGGGCAAGCCTGAAACTGTGCATATAACATAACCATAAAATTATGACCCAGTGATGTTTTAGTACTCTAATATCAAATGGATGGATTTAATTTTTTTTTTCCATGCCAACACATTATTGAGAGCAAACTGAGAAAAACCAAATGAAGTTGAAATTTATTGTAAGGAGAACAGAGTGTTCATACTTAAGTAAGGAAGAAATACACAAAAAGCATTGGCTTAAGATTTTACTGGCATCTACAGCCAAGGCACAGTAAATACTTAACCCTCCTCAGCCACCACAAGTGCAGTTCATGATCCTGCTGCTCCCCAGTCTGTGGCAGGACCTCTCTGAGTTTCCAAGGTGGGGATGGGCTCAGAGTATCAGGGCCTCATCTCCTGACCTGCTGCACTCTTGGGCCTCTCTGATGTGTGGGATCAAAGCCAAGGGGGTCATACTGAGCTGAGCCAAGTCCAGCTTGAGTTCTTCTCAGCACTGTTAATCCCATTTCACATGGAGCCACTTCCATTGCACTTGCACAGAACAAGTACTGAGACAGATTGTTGGAAGTCACCTCTCCCTCTTCTGGTCCCCTTCTTCTTTAAGAGGCAAGGACCAGAGGCAAGGAGACGGGAAGTGCTAACCAAGTGTTAGTTTGGCCAATGCATGGAGGAAGGATCTCTAACTGCACATATTGACCCTCAATCCCACTCCTATGGGCACTGCAGGAGCCCTCGAACCCTTGTGCCTTTGTCCCTGTGTGCTGCAGCTCATTGACTGGCAAGTGAGGCAGGAGAGGCTTTAATCAAACCCCTGTGATGCCTGTGCCTTAAATTAGTGCCAAATGGCTGGGCTCAAGGTGCTGTGGAAATCTCTTAAGCGTGTCTAAATCTCTTCCTCAGGCTAAACCAAGGGCAGAGAGACATCAATCTCAGTAAATGTTGCGCACACCTTTTACAAATGGCCACTGCTAAGGAAGTCAGATATCCTCAGCACAGGCTCTCCCTCCTTGTCTGACAGGGTGAGGATGTCTCATTCTGCAGGAGGTGAATGTGTGCCCGGTTTACTTCTGCTTGGGAAATTACTGAGTCTGGGAATGTTCTCTGATCTTTCCTTGTCCCCTTATGGGAACACTCAGACAGCAATTTCACCCCTCCAGAGTCACATTCAGTTGGATGTGAGCCCGAGCTCAGAGTTGGAGCCCACTGCTGCCAATATCTCTGCAGGCTTTCTGAGTAAATTCTACTTGGTCTGACCTTCTTTTCCTTTTAATTTGTTTTGCACTGAACATAAGAACATAGTTTTCATTTGCTTCAGATTGAAGCAGAGTCGAGTGCAGGAGCAGAAATTATTTGTCCAACATAGAAACTGTAACTCAAATGAGATTAAACTATTCCAGTTATTAGACTGTATTACTGTCTTGAGAGCTCTCTGTACTCATTAAAAAAAATGAAACAAACTCACCTCACTATGGATCCTTGACTAGTGAAGTTTTCCTAGGCTAGGGAAAAAAGCCAACTAAACTCCATGGAACCATGTATAGTAGAATGCTGTTTTAAACAAGCAAAATTTGAAATTTGCAAACAGGAATTCTACAGTTGAAAAAAGCTTCTGCCATTAGAATTTGAAAATAGAAACTAAAGTTGTTTTGTGAAATAACTGCAGTTTCATCTCCCTCCTTTTGGTCATGATAAATTCTGTAGTCTTGAATAGTTTTCTTTACGAGTATTTCAGATAGCAAAGTGCAGAATTTGTATTCTGAAGATATTTAAAGAGATTTTTTTTCCATTAAACTTGTGAGTATTTACATAAGTTTTTTTCAGTATTTGGTTAATCTAGAAACATTTTTCCTTTGTAAATAAAAATTTCCCACCATATGTTTAATAATTTTTGCATTGAAAGGCTTTGATTCTTCCCCTCTGGTTTTATCCTGAAAGAAAAAGGAGAGCTGGGATAGTTTTAACTGCTAAGTGATATTGTTCATTTTTGCAGTCAGGTTCAGAGATCTTCTCCTGTCCCTCAGGGCCCTTGGTGTTGGTGGTGCTGCTGCAGAGTAAAAGCAGTGCAGGGAACAGGGCAGCTGAACATCCCCCCAGGAGAGGGGACTGAGGGCTCAGGGAAGGATTACCTGAGCAAAAGAGCAAGTCCAGGTTGTCAAGAACAGGCAGAATCCAAGGAAAGGGGTGAAATGAGGAATCCTGAGTGGATGTGTTTCAGTTTGTGCTATGACCTGGTGCTAACTTCAGGCAAAAGATGAATTCAAAGTCAGCTGGTGTGACTGTTCTGTGTTGTTTGGTGTCATTGGTAGAGGATGATGGAAAACAGGGATGAAAATGTATTTAAGTAGTTTTATATAGCAAATGAACTTTCCCCCTCCTCTTTCTGAAAGTTGAGCATGAAAGTTTTGGTTTGGGTATCTTGTAGAATAAAATCATCACTTTAAACTGTGAAGTGCAATGTGGCCAGAGCCAGGGCTTCATTTTGTTTTCTTAATTTTAAAATGTACTTGCTTATCTATTGGGCTGTCTGTGTGGTCTGGGTCTTCAGCAAATATTTTTCAGAGGACCACAAACGGAAGGCCAATTCCCTGTATTAGGAGCAGATGTCTTCAGGAGCTTTATTTCTGTTGTGGGTGTTTTCTTTTCATTGTTTTCTCCTTTGGGTGTCACTTTACAGTCTGACCTTCACACAGATCAGCATCAATGCCCTCTGGATGTTCTGGATTAACCAGAATAACCTGAGTTTTCCAGAACCACCTCCTCCTTTGTGCATTGGCCTGTGTCTCTCTGTACAGAGATCTCATTGCAGAGCACGAGCCACAGAGATCAGCTTGGCTCTCAGCTGATTGCATTATACTAATTTCTGACAATGTTGTTGTATTTTGATTCTGCCTCTCTAATCAAGGAAGGAGGTTTTTAGTGAAAAAAAATTGCTGATCTATACATAGAATTTACCTGAAACTCTGAAATAGAGGGGATTGGAAAATTTTGACAGGCTTTTTCTTTTGGGAGATGCAAATGTTATCAAAACTGGAACATTTAATGAAGATATTTTCTCTCAGAAATATCCACTTTGAAATGAAAAAAAAAAAAAAAACAATATGAATACTTCCAGTCAAGCTGTTTTAATTCATCAGTTTATAGGACTGATAGAATTTTTTGGTTAGGAATAACTTCAGAGTCAAGTTTTTTCAACATCCCTTGAAATGAGAGTACAATTCAGCAGGGCTCAGATGAGCCTTTTCTTTCCATGCATGGCATGTACTGCAGTGTTGGCTTATAGTAAATTTGGGATTTATTCCAGCATCAGAAAGAATTAACCTATGATAAATTGCCCCGGCTGATTCGGGTGTTAATGCATGGAAAGGAACTGACCTTAACCATGAGCTCCACTGTCAGACCAAGGATGGAGGCTGATTTAAAGGTGCTGATCTTGCAGATGTCCCAAGTCAAAACTGACAGGATTTACCATTTGGCCACTGGGTGTAGTTTGCCATCATTCCCACCATGCAGCTCCCTGGTGTCCCCCCTCAAAGAACAAGTCTGTTTTGCTGGAGCTGTGGAGATGCCCTTTCGCATCCAGGAGAACAGTTCTGGGCACAGCACCATGGGTAGCTCCTAACTCTGAATGTTTCCAAAGCTGCCCGAACCCTGGTGGCTTTATTTCCTTGGTGCAGCCACCAGTCTGTGCTGAGACAGGGCTGCTTTAGCTGCAGTGAAAGCTTGAGTGTTCACAGGTGTTATTTCCAGACTCCCTGGGAGACATTTCTTCTCAAACACAGCTGTTTTTTCCTGCAGCAGCCCTGGTTGCTGGTAACCCCAGGGGAGGTGAGGATTTGTTTGGTGCTCAGCATCAGCACAGTGTTGAAGATGTGACTCTGCTGGATCCCGTGTAGGATATTATCCATGGAATTCCATGGAATTTAGGCTGTGTCAGTAGTGAGAGACAGTGATGCACAGCACTTGGGATCTGAGAGGACAGGGGTTGCAGAGGAGGAAGATGAGCTGATGTGCCCAGAACAGGAGCACAGCAGTGACAGCCAGGGCTTGTGACCCGGTTCTTTCAGATTTGGAGCCAGGGCCCCTCACTGCTGGGCCCTGATGCCTCCCAAGGCTGCCAGAATGTGCCCAGGAGAGGGGACACTGAATGCTTGGGACAGCTGCACTTGAGTGACGTGGCAGTTCTGCTCTCTCAGCCCTCACTGTCGCTTCTGGCCACAAGTGAACAGGGCTGTGGTTGCTGACTGCAGCAGGGAGGATGCAGGAAATGCTGCCGCTGGGAGGACACACAGTGTAGGGGACTCTGCTGCTGAGGACATCCAAGGGCCAACTTCTTGTTCTCAGTGCAAGCAGACAGAGAAAATGGAACAAATGTGTGGGGGGATAGAATATAAGAAAAATTAGGATAGTGCAGAAAGTAATCTTACCCCTAAGGAGTTGCAGCTGGGCCAGTTATCCAAGATTAGGAACAGGCCTGACTTTAAGAGGCCACAGGTGTAACCAGTGAGAAGAAGAGTGCTATGAAAGAGTGGGGTGGCTGGGTGAGAGGGAAATTGAAGTCAGGTGGCTGCTTTGTGAAGAAGAAAGAGTCAGTGCTCTGAGGAGCTGCCCATGAGAAACACCAAGAAGGTCTGAAACTTTTGTGATAAGGAGACAACAGCATGGAACCCCTGCAATCAGATGACAACACAAATGGATGATAATAATGGATAGAGCACAATGAGTCTGTTTGTGTATTGCATAATATCCAATATGAACAGGTCCTTGGGAATCATTCTTACACAACCTTCCAGTTCAACCTTGTGCCTTGTTAATTACAGTTAGTCCAAACAGACAAAGCCTTTCACAATTCATGCATTTATCATCATCCATCTGACACCACTGTTGATAAAATTTGATATTATGTTGGGAGCACAGTTCTGCTGCAGCTGCTGGAATTTTGGGGGATGTGGTGGGAAGAAGCTGGAGAGAATGCTCTGCAGAGCCACACCTGAACAGCTCCAGCTTTCAGCAGCCTTTCACTTCAGCCTGGTTCACATCCAAATTTGGGTTGTGGCCTCTTTGTAGTCACTGCTTTGGCACAGCTGAGACACTGAAAATCTCTTTTCACTTGTAACCTCTCCAGTTTTCTATAAAATTTCCCTTCATGTTGTGGGGAACCTTGTGGTGAGGGTGTCCGAGTACCTTTGTGAATGCTGCTTTTGTTGTTCTTCCTCAGCAGGGCAGTTATTTGTATTACAGTGATAAAAGACTGAAGTCTGTTCCCTGACAGGAGAGGGCATCTTGATTGATGGATGCTGCAGCATAAGTCAATCAGTCAGTTCATTTTGGATTTTTTTTTCCTTGCAAGAAAGAACAAATTTCTACAAAGAAATGCACAATATGAAAAAAAGTGATGTGAAGAATCAGTTCAAAATGGAATTAATTTTAATTGAACCAAAATATGCAAATTTTAGCAAGGCATCCATTTTTTTCACAGTTGTTTTGGGAATTTTTTTTTGTATCTGAATGCTTTTGAGCTAGAATAAATTAAAATTGGCAGCTGTAATTATCTGGAAAACCAGAAGCATCTTTGAATTAAGATTTGGACTTTCTTCCTGGGTTTTTCACGGCTTTCTGAACTAGCTTTTGATGGCAATGTTCTTTTTTCTGCTATTGTAACTCAAAAATAATTTGCTAAAATGCTTGAATGACTACAAAAAGCATTCTTTTTAATAAAGGAAAGGAAGAAAAGTAGCCCGTGTGTCTTATTAGTCTTTTTTATGATAGCTGTGGACAGCATAAAGATTTGGTGTAGATGGCAGCTGGAAACAGAATTGCCACCCAGGTGGGTGAAAGCCAGATTTGCTAAGGCTGGTGTTCAGGAGCACTGAAAGCAACAAATTCCATTTAGTTAAGATTTACTACAGCACAAACAAGAATAAATGTGAGGAAAATTCCAAGTGAAATCAGGGTGTGGGGGATCTTCAGTACCATTATTCCTGCAGCTGTTTGTGACTTATAGCAGCATGTTCATGTGTTGCTGTGTGTACTGCTGGTGGTGAGTATGGTAGGAATTCTCTGAAATGGAATTAGTGGTTCTACAGTACCACAGAATGTCATCTGCTCTTCTGTAAGCCACTGCCTGTTCACCCCTTTTTCAGAGAACTTGAGAAATTGGATTAATTTCTCAGAGGCTTTAATAGAGCTGTCATCTTTGAGGTTCATACCCTAAGTAAAAAGGTTCAGTGGTTCTCGAGACAATATTTAAAAAGTAATGTGATTTAGTCTGATTTCATTTTTACTGGGTTTGGGAGGGAAAATTGAGATGTCTTCCTATCTGCTGCCTTCTATCTGCTAAACCTTTCTGTAAGCTTGAAATTATTGAAGTGTGTTTGCTGATACTGAGTTAGATTATAGGAACTGTAAATGCTCAACAGATTTCAGGATGGGCCTTCTATTCCTTAACAGCCTTTAGCTTATTTCAATTCTTTCCTAAAGTATTTAGAAATTATTGCACAGACATCTACCATATAAAACAGTTGCATAAGCCTTGTATATTCTTGTTGAGCAAAACCTCCTGATTCCCAGTAATTTAAACCAATTACTTTTTAAACTTTAAATGCTTTAGTTTTCCTCTCCCTTATTAACCTTACCAGAACTGTTATTCACAAGACAGCTTTACTGTGACCATAAATACAGTTTTAGGTGATCCGATTTTGATTTCCACAGGCAGAGCCACCCAAGCCTTTAGGGAGTGATTTAGGGGTGGATTAGCAGGGGTCACAGTTCCGGTTTTATTTACTCAGAGGGAGGTACAAACGTTTGAGATGAGGATCCTGGCTGAGCTTGGCCTGGCTCCGTGGGGCTCAGCCAAGTCCTTGCTGCCACCTCCTGGTGCTGGCTCCATGCTGGGCACAGCCTGGGGCAGGGGGTGCCAGGGATGTGCGGCTGACACTGCCTGCAGCACTCCCAGGCACAGCAGCTCTGAGGTGAGGGAGGGGATAAGGTCCTGACTCAGGAAATGGTGACCAAAATGAAATTAACCCAGCAGGCTTTGTTACCTCATGGAGGGGAAAGGGAATTCTTGGAGCTGCAGCCAAAACCATATGGACAGTAATAAAACTATAGCAGATATCGTTATTGATTGGGATTTTCCAGTGCCCTTTTATAGCTTTTCTGTATCTTGCATGGAAGTGCATGATGCAGAACCCCCTTTTTGATTTCAGCAGTTTGTCTGTTTGATCCCTAAACACCAATGGAACAATCCTGCCCATTCCAATAGCCAGTTTGTTCCTCAGTAGGTTTGAGGGCTACTTTTGTGGGCTTATTTGAGGTTTTTGTTGTTGCTGTTGGGTTGGGTGTTTTTAATCTTTCCAGACACAAATAAGATGTTTTGAGATGAAATCTGCATCCACTGAAGTCATCAGCAAGTTGCCATTGCCTTGGGTAGGGTGGTGTTTATTGCTTTCCCTGCAGCTTTTGCAGAGGCAGGAATGATCTTCTCCTGCTGTGTGTTTTGTGATGAAGAGTGCAAAGGAAAGTTTGGGGCAGCAGATGCCCTGGGGGATGATCCTGCCCTTGGCAGGAGTGGGGATGGAGGCTGGGCTGTCCCAGCTGGGCTGGGCACTCCAGGCCCTGCTGGGCAAAAGCAGGCACTGAGCACCAGCCCCAGCTCCTTCCAGAGAACTGAGGGGCCTCACTCTGCCTTGTTTGCCCTCTTCATAATTTCTGAGTCACCAGGCTGCTGTTTCTGGACCTGCTTTAGTTGGACAGGGAATCTTGAACTCCCCCCAAAGGTACAGCACACATTTTGAGCTAAGGGAGACAGCAGGAGGGCTCAGAGGCTGATGGAACATGAGGAACTGTCACTGAAACCTGCATTAATTGATACCCACAGAAAACACTACCTGGGATTAGGCCAGACTTGGAGTCAGGATCTGACTCCCTGCTGGTATTAGGGTGATTCTTTTCAGGCATTAAAGTTTTCATAATTCACACCTATGCCAGAGATCAGGGAGCAGGGATCTCTGAAGACATCAGTTCTTACTAGTAGGAATTTAAATCTGAACTTCAGCAAATGCCTGTGCAGAGCAAGCTTTTTGGGGAAAGAAAAATGGAGTATAAATTTAAGGTGTGTATCTGTCATCCCACCTTAGTCCTTTATAGCCAAAGATTTGCGAATTGGTCAGGGCTTGGCTTAAGTATGGAAGCATAAATGGATGTTTTGGTGGTCAGGTGGTTCAGTAACTGATTCTGAGTATATCATTACAGTGGAAATCAAAGGTTCCAATATTATGATGTTAGAAACATCCAGTGCTGGGTCAGAGATGAGCCTTACAGGGCACATGCAATGAGTTGGTGGAACATGTTCCTTGTCTCTCACCCTCTCAGATGGGCAAGGGGAGGGCTGTGAGGAGGTGCAGACTCTGCCCTTGGGTTTCAGAGCACCCTGGGAGAAGGACAGGGCGCATTGATGTATTGGAACAGTGTGCAGAGGCACTCTCTGACATGGAAGCAAATGGTTTCTCTGCTTTTCCTCAGGACCTCTCAGTAATGAGAAGAACGGTTACGAGGTAATTCCAAAGTTCTTTGGCTCCTGCTTCCCAAAATTCAGCTTCTGGTGCTTTGCAGAGTAGCATGGTTCCCTCCCATGTAGCCAGAATTCTATGTGGGCTTTTGTCTTGTGGAGCACTTGCAGTGGGGTTGGGATTGCTTGGGAGTGACCTTGTCTGGCTGAGCAAGTAAATGTTCTGATGTCATGTCTCTGTTTTTCTCTGTCCTTTGTCACCCATTATGTGACAAATAGGGAAAATAAGATTTATCTTGTTCCTACATCATGATTCCTGAATTAATCTTTATAGTTCATCTGTGTTTGTATGACTCTTAATGGAACAGGGTCTCTTCTTGCATTGTCTGGATGATTAATGGTTGTTGTTGAAAAAAACAGATGTGACTTAATGTTAGAAGTGCAAATGATTTCCAGACTGCAGTTATAGTGAATTAGTTTACCCATTAATATCTTCCAAATTGAATTATGCTGTGTATGAGGTCACTGGTAGTGGCTGCAACTCATACCTGGCCATGTGTGTGTGTGTCTGTTGTTTTAACCTCCTCATTGTTGTATCCAGAGACATAACTGATGTCACAAAATGGGGTTTGTTACACTTCATTAATTCCTGTCAATTACTGGGATCATGGAAGTCCTGACTGCTCCATCCCTGTGAGTGCAGTGCTCAGGGAACCCCCAAAGGCTGGGAGCAATGGAGCAGTTCAGAACCAGGGCTTGGCTCTTCCCTTCATGGTCATCAACCCTGGCCTTTCTGTCCTAGAATTGGTCATTCCTTTGAACACACCTTAAAATCTTAGGATGTGATGCAAGCAAACACAAACAAAACATAGCAGGGAAGTCAATTCCCTTGATTCACTCGATATCCTTTTTTATTTCTGCTGCTCATTATGAAGCACTTGAGGCAGGAACTCCCATGTAGTTGAACTTAATGGCTTATTTGAACCAGGTGGGCATATTCTACTGAAAATATTCTGCTCACTAAATGAAATGTGTTCATTAAAAGAAGTATGCAATTTGTTACAATTGGTAGCTTTTCATACTCTGAAATTTAAGCAATTTTGTAATGGTGGTGATAATGGTATTAGCTTATAAAATTTTTGGTTTGTAGAAGAGCTTAAGGTAATTTTAGAAAGTAAAGACTCCATCTTAACTATCACATTGAAAAATGCAGCAGGCATGCATTTAAACTTTGTGGATTTGATTATTTTAGTATTTAGTATGGGAGTCTATTGCTGTAAACAGAGCTGCATCAGAGAGCTCTACACCCCACAGGAGCAATTGATGAATTTGTGTCTCTAGGCCTGGCTTTTGTCCTTCCTTAAGATGGAAAGTAGTAAGTAGCTTTGTCCCCCCCCATAAGTGGTTTTGTATTTTTAAAGAGAAACTGTTATACTGTTTTCATTAACATTTGTGCTAATGAAAGCAATGGGGAAAAGCAACATCTGCTTCGCTTAGAGCAGCTCCAAGTCCTGGGAAGTCTCCAAAGGCTGTGAGTAAACACACGCCAATAAGGGCCTTGCCAGGGCGTTGCATTACTGTGGTGGGAAGAAAGCAGCTAAAAATTTGCTGAAGTGCTTCAATAAGCATAATCAGACAGGTGGTATTTGCACAAGCAATTCCACCTTCCACAACATCCCCACTGATTTCATCAATCTGCTTGGGGCAAACAAGCTTTGTCTGACCAACTCCTAGGGGAAACTTTTACCTGTGGATAGTAAAAAATAAAATAAGAAATATAGTGCAATTTAAACCAAGAATCCAATCTTTTAGAGACATTCTCTTTTTAATTTCCACTGTGTGCTTGTTCTTTTTTGCTCTATTGCTTTGAAAGGCAAAGACTTAGTACTTTTATCCTTCCTAAAATACTTCAGGTCAGCAAGCCAGCAGAGAATAGATCTTCTGCTTATGGATGCACTCAGTCTTCAGGTCTATATCAGTACACTTGCTAAAGTAATAAATTACTGAATAAATTACTGAATAAATAATAATAAATTACTGAATAAATATAATAAATTACTGAATTATCTGATAGTAATTAGTGCTGCTCCCAGACAACTCTGTGAACAGCAGTCTCTGGGCTGGGATGGTTTATTTACAGGTAGTGTGGAGTACTTTCCTTAGGATGTTTTCAAATTTTGTTTGGCTGTTGCAGCATAACTGAAACATCAATGAGATGAAGTGAAGGATTGCCTGCAGTGTCTGGGAGGCAGTTGTCTAAGATCCATGGGGTTTTGAGAATTAGATATAACTGAGCTTTGAGATGCAGGTTCCTAGCCTGCAAATTTAATGAGCAATCAAGAGGAATTATTATTTCATGCCTGATATTCCTGCTAGGAAGGCATTTACAGTTCAGTTTTTATTTTGAATGGCTGTGCACGTCAAGAGAAAAAAATTACCCAGAGGCATCACTCACTCAGATTTTAAAGGAAAAGTCATCCAGAAGTAAATATAAGTAGAAACTCACACCTGGTTCTCTTGTTGCTAATCTGGGGCTCTGAAAATCTCATTTCTGGCCTCCCCAGTGTTTGTGTGCAGACTTCAAAGGCCTTTTGTCACTGTCACCATGGAAAGGGGCTGGAAAGGACCAGGCCTAGGTCAGAGCATGGCAGTGCTAGGAGGTGTGAGGGAGCAAAGGACTGCCCAGAAGAGGATGGCAAAGAGCATCCAAGGCCTGGGGGAAATGAGGGTGTTGATGACTTGGCAGGAGCTGGGAACATCAGCAGATTTCAGGAGCCTGTGCCTTTGCTCTGTGGAAGTGATGACAGCCTGAGAGTGTGGTTATCCTTTAAATAAATGACCTGTTCCTGGAGAGGGAAATAGAGCTGAGCCTGGCTGGAAGGCAAAATCTGATTCTAACAGAAGCTCAGGCTGCAGTGGGAGCCAGGAGATCTGTTTGCTTCTCAGCTGCAGGTCTCTCACAGCCCTGTGTACAGCCCCTCATGGCCCTGGAGATGCACTGATCCAGCCAGGACACAGAGGTTTCACTGCCCCACTTGGCAGAGCGCTATGGAGATGGAACCACGATCAGTCAGGGCTGGTGTGGTGACAAGGTGACATCAGTTCTGGAGATGAAGGTGTGTGGGGTGGGAATGCAGCTCTGCTGAATCCAAAGCACTAGAACCGGAGCAGAGTGATCAGTGCTTTCCTGCGCTCACTGGGGCCTGCAGATATCTGCAGGCTGTTTGAAGATGAAATAGTGAAGGAAAGGCTATGAGGAAATGAGTGGTTTGTGTTCTAAAACTTCATCAGTCTGGGGAGAGCCTCATGAAAAGCACAGAGGGCCTGTGGTGCTCGGGAGCCCCGCAGAGGCAGGGCCTGAGGGATGGAGCTGTTCTGGCTTTGCTGAGCCACCACTCACAAAGGCAGAGCCAGAAGCGCTGCCAGCTCTGCTGCTGGGATCAAACCCCATCATCTCCCAGTCCTCCAGGACAGATTCTCTGAGCACAGGATGAGTTTGCTGCTGCAGCACAACATATGGCTGGAGCTGGCACCATTTCCTCCAAGACATCCCATATGCTTGCAGTCTGGAAGTTGTTTGCAAAGAGCTTCACTGACTCATCCCAAGTATGTAATCAACTGGGAATAGTAATGAAGAAGTGGTCTAAATCATTCCAGGTTAGGTTTTTATTCCTGTGGGCTGAATTTCATCAGATCAAAGTATCACTTTTCTAACAGAGGAGGAAGCAGGTGTTCTCAGTACCTGGGTGTCACAGCCAGGCAAGTCACAGAATTGACTTGTGATTATCTGTCACATTTTACTTCAGAAATGGTGATATTTGTTGGTGGAAAGTATTAAGCACATGCAGACATTGTTTGCACATTGAAAGGCATTTGCAGGCATGATTCAGTTTTTGAACCTCCCTGATGGACGTGGGTTCGTTGTTTCCATCCCTGAGGAAGGGGAATACAGGAGGAAAGAGTTCTTGCTTCAGCAGTCAGTGCTGGAATCTGTTGGTGGTAACCTTGGCTTTCTCCCATGACCTGGGAGAAAGAGGGAAACAGTTCTTTCTACATTCTGGAAATTAATTTTAAAAAGAAATACTGGCCCCTTAGAACCTTTTAGGAGTCCAGGGGTGAGACCTTAACACAAGGGCTCTTGTCTTTTCACAGGCACACCAAATTATTTTGATCTCTTGAGATTCCAGCGGCATTCTAGTCAGGATCTATGGCGGAATTTTGTAAGGGAATGCTCTCAGGAATTCTGTGGTGTGGGGGTGAATAGATCTAATATTCAGATCAGCTGCAGGCAATCTGTGGGGTTTTACTCTGTGTCTGTGAGCACACCATGCATTACAGTGACAAATGATGGAGATAATTATGAAAAAGAGGATTTGGAAATTCTGGCTCAGGCTGCAGTATTTCAATATAGCTTAAAACCCACATCTTTTATAAAGCAAGCTTGCTCCTAAAACTTCCCTTCCTTCCCAATGATTGGCACTCCCGGGGATGAGAAAGCTTTTTCCAGCACAGGAGCTGGCAGACAGGATTTGGGGTGCTGCTGGAGCAGCCTCTGGCCCCAGGAGCAGGGTGGGGGTGCCTGGGAGCTCCTCTGGAAGGTTCTGGCACTCGCTGCCATCCCACAGCACCTGAATTTGGCTCCCACTCACTGGGGCTCGGCACTGCTGCACCGTGGACAGACGTGAATTCACTGAACGGAGCAGCTGGGGAGCCCATTAGAGGCTGCTGCTTCTCTGCTGTCAGCATGAGGGAGGCTTTTGCTGGGAATGTGGCATTTTTCAGGTTGTCCATGTGAGAACAGCTGAATCCCAGCAAAGACTCTGCAGTAAAGGTGATCTAGGTAATGCTGAAGGGTGCAAGGGTGAGCAGCAAAGCTTTCATCAAAACCAAACCCGCCTGAGGAGTCCAGGGCTTCCTCTCTCTCAGCTGAGTTCAGTGAAGCACAGACTGTGAACCCCTTCCAAAGGGCCCATATTCAATGCCCAGCAGTGTAAAGAGCCTAACAAAATGTTCATGGCAGAAAATGATGAGCACACAAGAAGGAAATGTTTGAATTCCTCAGCTCAGGGGCAGGAATGTGCATTGCTGCTCTGGCACTGGAGACAGTGCTCATGTTTTCCAGAGCTGAAGCTGATATCAGTGTATTAGGTGCTGGCACCCATCTCAGCATGCATGGCTTTAAATGCAGAAAAGACATGGTCATTGCCATAGTCTTGTTCTTTTTAGGGGCTTCCACCTGCAGTTTTTCTTGCAGTGCAACCTGGCCATCTGTCTGCTCCTGTTGTGTAAGGTGCAGTAATGTGGGGGTGGGTTCTGGCTCTAAAGGGAAGAGAGAGGAATAAACAACTCCTGCTAAGGAAGTACAAAGTGCTCCTGAAGGCACTTGGAGTTGGAAAAGCAAATTATGTGATTCAGAGCAAGTTATTAGAAATGGGCAAATGTGTGACTGTGGATAACATGGATGTGTTTGAGGAAAAATCTTCTCTTTGGAATAACCACCTCCTGTGTGGAAGGCAGCAAGGAGTCCCAGCTGTGCTCGTGGTGCTCTTGCACTGCAGCTCTCTCGGAGGCCGAGAGCAGTTTGTGTCTGCATGGCAACATTGGAATTGTGCTCACAGAACGTGGCATCTGACCTTGCAGTAAGAAAATCAATGCAGAACAAGTCCTGATTAGAGTTTTTTGCCAGCATTGCACTTTTAAACTCACATGGATGTGCAAGGTGAAGCACAGTGTGTAAGCTACAGGCTTACGGTTTGCTCTGAGAGGATGAATAAATAAAGAATTTGCAATTCATTTTATCTTGCAAAGTCACATTTTACCTCCCCTGATGTAAATAGATTGTATTCATTTTGTTAGCACTTGGAAGAGCATTTTGGCAAGTTAAATGCCTAGAAGAAAGGTTTAGATCCACATTGTGAGAAACTCATGGATGAGGCAGTGAGGTTTTGCTCTGTTCCGAGGAAGAGCAGAGTTCCATTTCCTCTTTACATACAGAGGTGCTGCTCTGCCTTTGCTACTGAACCACTTTTAGTTTGCCTGTTTTCCTGTCCAAAACAACAAGTACATCATTTATTTGCAAATGTTCATTCAGTTTGTTTTAAAGAACATGCTTTTTTCTCCACAAAGGATATAAGTGATGCACATATTAAAATTCAGAACTTATCAGAAAAGTTGTTGCTTGTATGCTGCCCAGCTGAGCCACTCAGTGCCTCCAGCCAGGATTGTTCGCTGCCCCAGGATGTTCAATTCCCTGTTTTGACGGATGTGCAGCCTGCCTGAGTTACAATAGTTATAATAATAGTTATAATTAGGATGGAAGTTACAGCCTGGGGCATTTAACTGCTCTGACAGCCTCATGTGCCTGTGAAGATGTGCAAGACAGACAAAAAGAAAAGGGAAATGCAGCTACTTGGTGGAAGCAATGAAGTTCCACAAAATGTTCCTTTCAGCTTTTCAGGATGCTGCTGGTGAATGATGGCTTCACTCCTTCATCTAGAAATGAGAGGGAAAATGTGTAAACCCAGCCATTCCCTGCCTGTAATTGATATTCTGTGACCATGTGGTGTAAATAAGAGTTATCTTGCAGGAGTACTAATCAGTGTCAGTCAGTAATACCAATCAGAAATGGCTTTCCATAAATCTCCCCAGGAGCAATTGGACCTCTCCAGCTTGGGACCTGCTGCAAAAAATTGCCTGGCCTATCTAATCTCTGTGCTAGACAGGGCTGAAAGTGCTGGCTCAAATTAGTTTGTGATGGAGGCAGATAGCTCCATTTTGACATGCCTGAACTTGAAAAGATCTCCTTTAGCAGAAAATTGGGGAAGAGCTTAGTATGTCTTAATCCCAAATTTGAGATTTCATTTACAAGTTTATAAGGATGACTTCTATATTGATGTTTAATTTTATCTAAAGCTGCAGGAGCTCTGTCATTGCAGAGCTGAGCTTTACTCTTCTCTCCTCCTGTTGTTCTGCTAAGGAGCACCTCAAACTTGACCAAAAAAAGAAAGTCCAGGCTGGGCAACTCCCATTTCTCTGATGTGCTGATTTTGTGTTGCCTGAGGACCCTGCATGGACAGGTCTCCATCAAGTCCTGTGCTCTGTGTCCATCTGTGCCTCTGGTGTTCTTCCAGCTGGGTGTGCAGCCTTCAGGCCATTGTCAAGTGACAAAACTTTCACATTTTCCTTTGTGAAACTCTTTAATGCAGTTTCTCCTGATGTTGTGCTTACATTTCTCTTTATCCTGCTGCCAGGCCATTGCTGTGGCACACAGCCCTTGTTTCCCTTGGCACTTTGTCTTGTTCTTCTCTTTCCGTGGTTCCAACCCACCTGACCAGCATCATTATTCTCACTCTCTATGGACTTTACCAATCCTCTGTGGCAGTCATCAGCTCCAAAGGGGTCTTTGGGTTTTGTCTTGTTTAAATCCTTCTAAAGCAGATGAGGCCTTTCTGGAGCTGAGGTGTTGACAAGAGTATGGCGGGGCGGGGGAATCTACCTATCAGTGGCTCTGTTATGAAATTATGACCCTGTGCACTCAAGAGTGCAGACTAGAAGTAGATAGTGTATTTTCAGTCATTTATGCTGAGCAGACCACCTGGAAGGTGAAGGTGTTTAAGGTGTTTGGGGTCTCTGGATCTGAGTGAGCAAATGGCTCTGGGTGCAGCAGGAGGGAGATGGGGTCGGCAGACATTGGAATGGATACAGAAGCGTGGGGTTATCAAGGGCCAGCAATTGTGAAAAAAGATTGTGTGCTTTGTGGAGGGTAAGATGTGAAAATGGCTGATGGTCATCCATTATATAACCTAACAATGCCTTTATAGCTGTGCAGTGTTTTCTTTTTATAGTTTCCTTCCCCGTGGCAGGTGAAAGGGAATTATCTAAATTTATTTCATGTCTCCCAGCAGCTTCCTTATCTGTCCTATGGACTTGCTCTTGAGTTCTGCTAAATCTCTGAAATCCTTTCCCTCTGATGAAATGGTTTTGCTGGCTGTTTAGGGAAATGGCTTGAGCTGTCCTCCTGCCATAACTCCTGCACCAAACACCATCTGCCTCTCTGCTGCCTGAGCGCAGGGCTGCCCTGAGCTTGCTTCAGGAGCTGATCCTGAGAGCAGCAGGGGCAGCACTGAAGGAGCAAAGTCAGGAGCACCCAGTGCCTTCCCCACCTGAACAGGGGGCCTGATCCCCACCCAGAGCAGGGGGGAGAGCCCAGGGCAGTGTCTGAGGGGCAGGAGCTGAAGGCAGCTGCTGTGGCATCTGCCCTGCTGCCCTCCAGCCCCCAGCAGCTGGCTGTGCCCAGCCCTGTGCCCCCCCTGCCCAGCTGCACTGCTCAGTGCCAGGAGCAGGCTGCTCCTGTTGGCCACAGGAGTCTGATCCACAGTTGTCCACTTTGCTGCCCTCCTGTAGTTTTTGGGGTTGTATTTTTCCCCTCCACCTCCTGCTATGTGCAGTTTAAATGTGGCAAATGCTGTTGGGCAGGAAAGGACTGAACTCTTGTGCCTGCTGAAAAAGCTGGAAAGCAGCCTGGCAGCTGTGCACAAGCACAAGTCCCCCAAATACAGGTGGAGGTGTCCTGCAGTGTTGAGATGTGTGCAGAAAGAAACAAGGAGTTCCCAGCTGCTGAGGAGTGAATAAGGAAAAATCAGTCATTTACCCTGTCAGCTTTATTGCAGGGGAGAGAAATAACCTTTTGGGACTAAATACCATTTATGCAGGGTTTCTAGTTGAAATCCACTTAGTGTTTGTGTTGGTTCCCTGCTTGCTGTTAACAGGACTTCAGTGTGTGTGTGTGTGGGACGCAGCTCAGTCAGAACAGACTCTCCCTGTCCCTGAGAATGCTGAGGGAACAGCCACAGCAGGAAAAAGCTGGGACATGTAAAAACTGCTGTGTGCCCTGGAGCATCCTGAACTCTGCAAATCATGTTGTGACTGAGAAGTGCAGGAAAAGGCTGAGGTGTGAGCAGGGGAACAGGCAGGGATATTGTGACAGCTCCTACACCACAGTGCTCACAACAAATGTTTTTCTGGATAGCTGTGAAACGTTATCCCCGTGGAAAAATGGAATATTCAGGTCTGTGGGAAATAGGCCCCGATAAAACTAAAGTATCAATGTGTCTTTTTACTGGGGATGTAATTCTCACTCTGATTCTGAAGCCACAGGATTGCCAGACAAAACAGAGTGTTAAAGCACCTTGGCTGCTGCGCCAGTGTGAAGTGGCAGAAATACTGAGAGTTTTTAATAGCCAGTGAATATTGAAGTGTTCAAACTGCACATGCTGGGGCTAAGTCATGTGAATTGACTTAGTGCTGTTCTTCTAAGGGTTCATACATAAATAATTGATTTTTACTTAAGAATAAGCATCCTTTAAAATAAAAATAAAAATCCAGGCCAATAGAGAGCTGTTGCTTGAACCAGAATAGGCAGTTGTAAAAGAGTTTGCTAGCAAAAACAACACAAAATGGGCTTTCCACACATCTGTCCTCACTTCTCCTAAGAACTGTGGATTGTAGCAGGGAAGGCAATTTTACACCATAAATTTAAAAGGAAATCAACAGGGTTTGTAAATCTGTAGTTTCAGAGAAAGATGCTGCAGTAGTGGTTTGCAAAAGCAGGCAGAAGTTGCAGTGGTGGAATTATATTTTTTGTGCTTCTGTCAACACTGTATAAAATAAGTGAAAGGGAGAGAAGGGTGCTGCTGGTTCAGGTCCTTGCCAGGATGCCCTGCTGTGGTTCAGGAGAAGAAGCAGCTGAGGCCCCTCTCCCACATCTCCAAGGGTTACTGAAATCAGGCTGGCTGCTCTCTGATGCCATCTCTTGTTTCTGTGTCCTTTTCCACAGCAAGGGCTCCCTGACACGTGAAGGAAAAGTTTCCCTTTCTTTTTGGGGGCGATTTCATTGGGGCTGGGTGTTTGTGTGGGGATGAGCTGCTCTCTGGCCAGCAGGACCTGGCTCATCAGTTGTTAGCCCAGTCAAATCAGGCACATGGTGCCAACTAACAGGGCACTCTCCAAATCTGAGGCTGTGCATTTTACAATTTCCTTTTTATTCAGAGTGTTCAGAGAGGCTCTGAGAAGGTCACCAGGGCAGGGAATTGCAGGCTTTGAGCCCTGCTGAACTTGTGAGCATTTGTGCACAGCCAGCAGGGATTGTTCCCTTCCAGTCTCTCCCAGCACATCACGGTGAGAAGCTGAAGATGTTCAGGCAGCTCTTTTCTCCCAGGAGCCAGTGAAGGATGTGAGCAGTAGCAGAGTTTTTGATGTTGTTGCTGCATTTACTGAGGTTTTATTTGACTTCTGGAGGCATCCTCAGCCATGGCAAGTAAGCCTTAACAAGCAGGCTTTTTGTCTTTGTTTTTTAACTTCTTATTTTAAAGGGAAAGGGTGACACTGCACAATTAAGAAATGATCAGGGGAGAGTTTTAAGCTGCTTTTCCAAAGTAATAATGAAATAGGAGTAATCTTCCCCCTTGGCTCATGTCTGCCATTGCCTCAACAGCCTCTCACAAATGGGATGAAATTGCAGGGTGGGCTCTGTTTTGTCTCTAACCAGTGCTGTTCTACTCCCCACTCTGTTCTCTTCCCTGTCATGCAAGTGTAAATCCTTTCTGGCAGTTGGAATATGTTTCTGTGGTGCATCAGAGACAGGCCCAGGTTTTTAAGGCATTTTTGGGTGGAAAGCTGGCTGAGGAAGCCGGAGAAGGTGTCCTGGTTTTGGGCTCTATTACGTGGGTCTCTGGCTGGCCATGAAGGATTGGAGTGCTTGTCCTGGAAGAATTCTGAGTTTCACATGCAGACATTTATTATCTTTAATAAAACAGTGTCTGAACCTCAGGCTGTATCCCTTTAGTTCTCTTGCTTTTTCTCCCCACCATGATTTGTCAAAAACTAAATCCAGTCCTTTTGCTAATAAAAAACCTCACTAAGATTTGCAGTTGGACTTCACATCCAGCACACACTCATCTGTTCTTGGCAGGTTGGGAAAAGCTCTCACCCACCTTCCCACACCTCCCCAAAATCTGACGCCACTTGATGCTCTATCCATCTATAAATTACTCATATTTTGTCACAATGGATGTTTACAGCTTGTTAATGAGCTATTAATGTTCTGCATCTAAGAATAAAGCAGAAACAGAAAAAGGGTTGATGTAACAACAAAGTCCTTAAATCTGAGCAAAGTGAAAAGGAGTTCCTGGTGCCCTCAGTCAGTCACAGCACAGCACGTTTCAAACAGACAAACGCTCCGTCTGGCTGACTTGCATGACTGGAATTCACCCAGGAAATGAGTTTGTGCTCTGAGCATTTTAGAGTGGTGCTGTTTGCAGCCTTCTGCCCCCTTTGCCTCCTGGCAGGAATCACATCATTCTGTGAGAATCCAGATCTGGGGTGGGGGGGGGTGGGTCAGGATGGGGTGAATCACACAGGAAACCGGATCGGGAGCTCAGCACTGAGCTCTGTGACTCAGCAGAAAAACTCTGAACACAAAGAACAGCCACACACTGCATCACTGCTGGAAATCAAAATGTGAGAGGCTTGGACTGAGTCACTTAACAAGTAAATAAATGGTAAATGAAGTGTGTAATTTACTGTGGCTCAATGTGTTGCCTCAAAAGAGAGAAGCCCTGTTCAGCTGCACGAGTGTGTGGTTCCAGCAGTGGTGGGAAAAGCCTTTTCCAGAGGCAGGACTCTGGGAAAGGAGCAGGGCATCGATGTAATGGTGTAAGACAGAAGCCAGATGTGACAATACTTGGATCCCTGATTAATGATTTCCCTGGTCTTTAGCTGTCTGATTGCCCTGTCAATGCTTCCCTAATCAGAAAATCAAAGTACCAAGTGATGAACATTGATGTGCCTGGAGCACTGCTGGTGGTAACCTTGAAGGTGTAATGCATGAAAAGTTCTACTTCAGGCTCTGGTAGTTGTAAAAGCAGGGGCTGAAGAGACAATATGCCTGCAAAACCTTAGTTTCCCTGGAAAAGGAAATGATGTTTGCAGGACTTTTCTGTTCTTCAGGTGCACAACTGGTAACACTCCTGACTGCCACCAACAGACTGCAGTAATCAGCAGAGTCATGTCACCCATACAGGTGGCAAGAGATTGGGAGGACCAGGAAAGAAATCCAAAATCCAGTGCTGGAAGCTTCCTGCTAGGCTCAGTTTTAATATAATCTTCTTTTCCTGAGTCTGCTGCTGAAGTGCTGAGAGTGGAATTGGCTCTCCAGAGAGCATTCCCATTCTGACAGCTGATATCCACTTAGGTCCTGCTGTCAAACTGAGATCCTTTCCAAGTGCCTGGGGACTGATTGTCCACTGCACCAGCCTGGAGTGAAAATGCAGCTTTAAATGGAAATGCATCCATGGAAGTCATGTGGCAGAGGAGGGAGCTAATGGAATCCTGCTGGGGTTTGCCCTCACCTCAGGCCTGTGTCCAACATCACCTCTTCAATCAGCTCACTTGGAAGGACAGCTGGGAATTACAGCAGCTCTCACAAGGAGAATTAGTATTTTACCCACTTAGAATTTATTATTTTTAAAAATTTACCCTTTACAGAGCAAATGGTACCCCAAAATAAAGTTCAAATGAGTTGGAAATTCTCCTCCTTGAAATTCCTCTGATATGCGCTTTTAAATGAAGCCTTACAGACTAGTCCTGCTGCAGGATGGAATGTGTCTCTGAAAAGGGAGATGGCTGCCTGTCCTATGGATGGGGGATGTACAGCTAGGGCTAGGGTGAATCATCTGGTCTTTCCCTGGCTTTATTTTCTTTTGGTGTTCATCAAAACTGAAAGCCTGTAAGTTCTTCCTTCCTGCAGGGCAGGTTTTTCTATGCCTCCCCTCAAGTCTCTTTGTTCAGCACTGATTTTTCTCCAACCTGTGTATCTACTGCTGAGAACTCTGATCCAGGCAGTTGCTTTACATTCAGGTTCGTTGTGGAAGAACATTTCCCAAGCCCACTTTTCCTCCCAGTCTGTGTTTTTCACCGTGTCCCATGAGAAGGAGATGGCTTTCTGAGGAGATCTGTGTTTGCATTGCAACTGGCAAACCCACCCTCACAGGCAACAAATCTCATCTGTGTTTGGTTGTACCAAGTGAAGCAGCACCAATTTGTGCTAAGAAACACCCTAATCTGACTGGAGCATATGTATTGAAACTGTGCTCACAAGAGCATTGATAATTGTAGAATTCCTTTATTTTGGTTCTGCAGAGGGACAGCCTGTTCCTTTTCTTCAGACTCTTTGCTCTTCTGCAGTCTTTCAGGCTCTCTCCTTTCCCCCGGCAGAAAGATTAATAGGAACCTGTGTCTGGGGAGAGCTCGGGTTTTCCTGCTTGCACTCAGTTTCTTGGCAGCTGCCCCTCTCCCTTTCCCTCTGTACATCTGATCCAAATAAATAATGCTTTATGCTGGGAGGAGATCAGGAGGAAATCTTGTCCAGCCAAGGGTGGTGAGACTTGTCCTGGGAGGGGCAGTGGGACAGCCTCAGGAATGGGATGGAAGAGACAGGACATGTTTCAGGCACCTGGCCAGTTGGTTTCTTTGGCTTAATTAAGGCATTTACTCTAAGCCTCCAACTCACTTCATTTTTTCGTTGTATTATTAAAGATCTGCTTGGGACTGCTGTCCCAAATACATTCTGTACTAATTGTGTATGTTGGTATTAAAAATCTACTTAATTCTCTATGTTTCAAACATCTTCCCATGGTGCGTGGATACTTGTGCTTGGCTAACAGACTGTCACACAGGGTTCGCATTGGCTGTGTGGCATCAAATTAACTGGGCGAGCCAGCTCTGTGAGTTCTCAATAAACAGGTACTGCAGTAACAGGAGATTAAAAACTGCAGTAATGTGATATTTTTAAAGCATTGTGGTTTTTTAAGCTTAGAAACTGTTGTGCTGTGCTGTGAGCTGTTCAATTTCTTCTCAGAGAAGAAAACCACACCATTATTTTTTTCCCAAGTGCCATCAGTGTCCTGTGTGAGGGCATTGCTCCCCGCAGGGCAGTGTCTGGCCCAGAGGGCAGGGAAGGAACACTTGATAACAGAAGAGCTGGGTCTGGTGAGCCCAACCTCTGCCCTGAGGTGAAAGGTGCAGCTGGGGAAGTGGAACTTGTGGCATTAACGCCACAAGAGGTGATGCCAGCACAGAGAAACAAATAAACAAATATATCTGCACACACACACAGATGTACGCTCAGAGTTTTGTGGAAATGCAGCTTCCTCGAACACATTTCCATTGCCTGCTAGTCCCTGCAGATCTGTCACCATGCCTGGGCTGGCATGCTGTGCCCTCCTGGGGCTGTGGCACAAAGAGTCAGGGCTGCTGAGACACATGAATGCCAGGAAATACAAGATATTAATTTCCTGCATTGATCAGTGGAAGGCGTCCAGGCTGATTTCAATAATGAAAAATAACCCAAGCGCTGCAGCACTAAAGCTTGCAGTTCACTTTCTGACAAGGCTGCCTGCAGCAATCCAAGCTTCTGGAACTATTTCATGTGGAATTATGAAAGGGATTTTAAAAGTTCAACTACAAATCATTTCACTAGATAAGAGTAGTGGTGCAGGGGAGAAACATTTTACTGCACTAGTTCTCTGTGAGAGTAATGCTCCATTTCATCTCTGCAGTACCAACCTGGATGATAGGAAATATATCCCAGGAATCCAAGACCAGTTTTTCCTCCCTCTTTGGAAAGGCACTTCAGCTGGTTCTGCACCGAACCAGGGTGTGAGACCTGACCTGGTCCTGGCAGCTGATGCAGTCCTGAATTATTTTTCTGTTACTTTACCTGACAGCAAATCAGAAGGAAATGGGGTCTCTTGGAAATGCTGAGGAGATTTTGATGAGGAAATATTTTTAACTTTGGCTGTAAAGGGTTTAGGCATTGGAGAAATGTTTAATGGCAGGGATTCTGTGTAGAAGCTTGTTGTGACACAAATGCTCACATTCTCCTCTCCCTCTGCTGGAATTGATGCTGTGCTGGTGGCCACCATTCCTACCCAGGTGTGCAAACAAATCTCCATTTCCCACACACACCTGCCGTGCCATTTTCCTCCCCACTGGGTATGATTTGGGGCACACCCTGTGCCTGAAGATTTGCTGATTAACTTTGGGTTGTCTGGGCCGTGCCCATCCCTCCAGACCCTAAAAACACCTTGCACTTTGCTGGGGAGGGGAGGGAGCTCCCAGCACATCACTGTTGGCACTGGAGGTAAAAGCAGGCACAGGCTGCAGCATCCTAAAGCTTGTCCCTTTCTGATCAGATCCCTGGAGCTTTGGGAGTGCTCTCTGAGTCTGGGCAGGTAAGGAGCAGCAGTGAACGTGGCACCTGAGCACTGAGGGCAGGGGAAGGGAATAAAGTTCCCCCTGAGCCCGAGAGCTGGCGCTCAGTTCCTCCTGGAGGGGGCAGAAAATCCTGGGTGGCTTTTGAAGAACCAACAGCAGAGCTTGTCCTGTTTCTTTCAAACCAGTGACTGAACACAAAATGCCTCTTGATGAACCACTGGGCATCCAGGAAGCAGAGGATCTGATGGGTATTTTATTCTGAGACCAGATCTGATGGTGTTTTATTTTGAGACCCTTTTTTATGATTATGTCTCTCACAGTTATACTGCTGCCTGTTCGTGTCTGTCAGCAAGATGGCAAAGCAGCCCAGGTGCCAGCAGCCTGTGCCATCTGCCCTGTTAGAGTGTGCACTGGCTGCCTAGAACAATGCTGGCATCTCAATATTCCAGGTGCCTTAAGGAGTTTCTCAGACTAATTAAATGTGCAACTTGCAGAGATCATTGGATGCCAGATTGCTGTGGCTGGGAAAAAGCTCCTAAAGCAGCTTTATGATGGTAGAGGTGTATTTCAGATACAAAAACAAGGGGACATTTGATTTCAGATTAAAGAAATTAATAAGCATGTGGAAATGTATTTTCCTGAGCCTGCCTTCATAAATCTCCACAGTTTACTTAGAAGTAAAAGTGGCAGTCACTGAGTGAGGAGTATCTATGTAGGAAGTGGCAAGATTAAAGAACTCTTGGTTTAATGTTTATAAAGAGAAATTGACAAGTTTCTGTGGTTGCCAAACAGGCATTTGAACGGATGTTTTTTCTTCCTTAAACTTTTGACTGCTCTTTTGGCTTGGATTTGTCATTTTGCTTCATCAGTCACATGAGAGGAAGGGGAAAGGGAAATAAGGGAAAAGTTGTCTTTTGGCAATGAGATCTGCAATGAATGCATATGTGACAGTTCCAACTGTCACAGTATGAACTGTAGCAAAGAGAGGAAAACTGGTCTGATTTTGTGCTCTGGGTCACGGGCACAGAACTCAGACCTTTCCCCAAGGAATGAGAATCCTGGCCATAGGATTCAGTGGGTTTGAAGCAGTTCATCAAGACAAATGCCAACACATATGACTTTCAACCTAGTGGGACTTCTGTCCTCAGTATTTGATTCAGAAATTCATTTTGGTGTGTGGTTTGCATTTTGCTTAGATATTTATTCCTAGATGGTACACACCCACTGTTTAGTTAGGTAGGCTGAGTTCTCACAATAGGAATTGGAAGAATGAACTTGCAACAGGAATTTCAGTGTAACTCCTTGAGTAAAACATGCAGTCCAGGTTGGTAGAAGAGGCACAGCTGGCATTTTCCAGCCTGGCTCCTGCCCTTCACTCTTCTCTCTCTAAGCCTGAGTTTACCTGGAAAGTTTTGCCTTTCAGGTAAAGGAGCCATTTCTTTGTCTCCTCATGTCAGAAGTGTCACTCAGCTGTTTTGCTGTCTCTTTCCCAGGCTCCCATGGCATTGCCAGTGTCCTTAGGGAGCACAGCAATGGCACAGCACTGACTGTGCCTCCTTGCACTGCCCAGGCCTGGGCTAATAGCTGCTATGGATAGGAATGGACTCTGGGAAAGAGCAGTAAATTCATTTGTGGCCTCTCTCTGCAGTGCCTTGAACTTTTTCATTCCAAGACGGGGAGAGAGGACAATAGAAACAATCTGCTGGTGGGGTGAAGGCAGTGTGGAACCTCAGTTTCAGGGGGGCTCTGTGTGGGTCCTGGGCACCTTCCCTCAGCACTGAGCAGCTGGCAGGTTCCCATCCCACAGCCAGGGCTGGGAAGAGCCTGCCCAGGGGGAAGGGGAGCAGCACCACCCTCCAGTGCTCTGCTTGCCATGGACAGGGCATGATGTGTCATTTATGTCACTGCTGAAATAGAGAGGGGAGATAAGGGAATTGTTCCTGCAGCAGCTGGAGTCACTGTGACACTGTAATAGAGGAGCTCACTGCACAGAGAGGGATGCTGAGCTTTAGGAGATTCCTTGAGTTCACGGCAGTAAAGCCTGGCTTGCTTTGAGTGGCAGGAATAAGCACTGCCTGAATTAACCACTGCCTGTTGGTCTGTGCTGCTGTGCAGAGGGGCTCTCCTTGTGACGCCTGCGGTTCTTACTTCAGTGCCAAAATGATGATGGGTAGGCAGCAGGAACCTCATCGCTCTTAAAAGCAAATTTCTAATCCAAGTGGAACCTTTCAGATATCCCAGCTTTTCCTTATGGGAAAGCACAGCCGTAGAAATGCCACCCACGGGGAAATCAGGAGGGCAGGTTTTTCTGAAAGCAGATGGCAGGTACCAGAGCCAGTCCTGCTAGCAGGAAAGCAAACTGGTGAGAATTGCGTTTGAGATTTCAGGGCAGCTTCTGCCTGATCAATTTTGTTTGTTTTTAATCAAGTGTCATTACATTACCATAAAAAAAAAAAACAACCAAAACCCCAAAGTACATCCTGAGGGAAAGTACAGTGACATGCTCCAGCCTGGACAAAGCCACAGGTAGCTAAACTGTTGGTTCTTGTACAAGCAGAGGAAGAAAACATTCCCTTATATGAGTTTGATACATGACACTTATTGTGCAATGTACGCCGGCAGTTTATATACAGACACGAACGGGACGGGGTCTGCTCGGAAGCGTCTGGAGCTGTTTATTTCTCAGCATCTGCCTCATTACATGATTTAACACATGTATAGATGTGAGCAGCTCGCTGTCCAAGCAGCAATCCCAAGAAACTTAATGTTACAGTATACCAAATACACATCTTAGCCAATTACACAAAGCGAAAGCATATTGACAGTGATTCTACCCAATCATAATGAGCACACGTAGCTTTTGGTTAAGACAATGCTTGCTTATTTCTAATACAATGCCCGTTTATGAAGACAACGCACAGAGCCTATTCATCAACTTAACCTTGCTAAAGAAACTTTTTGCAACTCAGGAAGTCATTCTGACAAGCACTAATACACAGCTCTATTGTTCGATTCCCATATCTTTCTCTAACCGCTTACTTATCTTTTCTGATGCTTCAGCACTGTTCACAGCTCCGCTGTATCTGAGAGCCTGTCTCTTGCCATCTTCCTAAA
>CM032356.1:64178326-64275375 GCA_019023105.1 Diglossa brunneiventris
GGACTTCTAAAAAGATCTTCCATGGCTACATTTCTGACAAGGTGTTAATGCCAGTTTTGAGGGAGACCGGTAGGACTTGTAAATAGGGCTGACAAGGACTTTGCCACTTTGTTGACACCTCTGTCATTTTCTGTGTGACACAGTTCTGTGTATCTCTGCGGGCCCTTCCAAATGGGGATTCAGTGGCACAAAATCCTGGGGAAGGAGGTGTCATGCCCATGTCTCTCATGTCTTAAAAATTAGTTCAAAGGAACCCAAAACTTCACTCTTGTACTGACTCTTTTAAAAAATGAGAACAGATAATTTTTTCTGTTGGAGATAAGTTGCTTAAATTATTTCAAAATATTTAAGCTGAGACCAAGAACAATAGAGAAAAATGTGATGGAGTGGGAGATTCAGGGAGTTTGAATCAATCCAATAAAGACACTTTCTAATGACAGTCAGTCCAACAAAAACTGTCACTGTAATTCACCTGTAATGACTCTGCACAGAGAGAGCTGTCAATACCAATCTGGTTTAATAACAGCCTCCTACCATACAAGAGATGTTTGTGCTGAGTGTGTTTTATAGAGCAGCTGAGTGGGTTTGTAATGCTCTGTGTAAATCTGTGTATTTCCAGTATTAGCTTGGAATGTTCTTGAGCCAGTGTCTCTCTCCAACTCAGGATTTTCAGGTTGCAAATTATTTGGCTTTTAAATGGTTTCAGATAAGGGTTTGTTTCTCTTGTGGTACCATGGCTTTGTACAAAAGCTGGGAGGCCACTCATGATTTGAGTAGCAGAAATTTTACTGTGACACAGGTATTTGTTATTAAATTACTTCTTCAAGATAGATTAAACCCTTTAAACTCTATTCAGTTTCTTTGAAGCCTGGGTGAAATATATCCAAGGGGAGCTGGAATTGGCATTCAATCCAAAGAGGAGCTGTTGTTTTGCAATAAACTTTCTTAGTGATCTCTCAATGTTTTTATTTATTACAACATACATATATTTAATAATAAAACAGGTGTTACAGATACACAAAATTTTGTGTATCATTTTTCATTTTCCTTGTAAATGTATTTGGGTATTTGAGAGTGCCTGAGCACTCTCATAATTACTGGAGTTGACAAACCGTTTTAGGTAAATCTTCTCTTTCTCCTCCTCTTTCAGAAGCTTATCTGCTGTTGCACAAAAGGCAAAACTAAAATGAGCCATTTTATTTTACTAATCCTCTGCTAATCTGCCATGGGGAATATTTATTGTGTAAGTGGGGAATGGAAGGCTTCAGACTTGGTCAGGGCTGAAATTGCATCCAGTGTACAAAAAATGGTGAGGGCTGTGTTATTCAGTGCTAGCAGGAAATGAAATGGAATTTTGCCTTTTATGGTAGTAAATGGTATTTAGTGGTACCCATTTTTATTATCATTAGTAATAAATTCCAAATTTCCCACGAGATATTGTGGAATTTTACTTGCTTAAAGATCCTAAAAGCACTCCTGGACAAACCCAAAGTGCAGGATGGTTTGCAATTCAAAGAACCCCCCAATGTTCCACTGCAGTTCTGAGTTGAGGAGTTATTTGCTGTTTTGCACGTAGGAAATCAAATGTGGCAGCAGCAAATTGTCCTAACTCCTGTTCACTGTTGGCCTTTGCCTGGAGCAATCAGTGGAACATTTCCAGAACGTAATTTTAGGTTGCCCAATACTCACAATGAAATTTTAGGTAGAAGCGTTAGGCTGTGATTCTCAGTTGCCTTTGCCCAAGGGTTTCTCTTTCTAAACCCCAAGTTATGAATCAACACCAGAACCCCTGGCAGGACTTGAAGGAGAGGAGCAGGAGGTGTTCCTGGAGTAAGTCTGGGTCAGGACTGGGACAGAGCTCAAGGGCTTTGTACCCGTTTATCACTGCTCAGAGCAGCCCTGCCCTTGGCTCAGGCTGTTGACAAATGATTTTGTTTCAAGGCCTGCACTGGCACTTTGGCAACCCTTCAAAGGCCCTGCAGCACTGCCTTCATTAGTGTAGTGAGAAATGCATTTACATTTCATCCTGAGGAGGACAGCCAGCCGAGAGCTGTATCAGGGTAAAATAAGGTTGCTCAAGGATTTAAAATATATGAGCATGTGCAGCAAGTTCTTTGTTCAAGCTGAAAATATCATCCAGTGCTGTCCTAAAGAATTTCAGGTGCTGTAGCTAAATGTACCTTTGGTACTGATAACCTGAAAATGTGTCCTTGCTATATTATGGCAGAAACACCTTTTCAGTTTTTCTTTTTAGGTAAAATGACTCTTTGAATAACTTGTCAAGAGTATTTTAATAGGACTGGGAGTTAGTGTTATTAAAAGTAAACATTTAACCTGTTCTCAAGCACCCTGAATAGTGAAAATTGGAGAAGGTGCATTTCAGACAAATAACCTTTATTTTAAAGAGCTGGGCCAGCTGGATTTGGCAGCACATGTAAAGTGAATGGAGCCTTTTAAGTAAAATGATGGAACTGAACTAAAGGCCTCTGACAATTAGGGACCAAATCGAGGGCTTGAAGTGAAGTGAGTCTTACCCTGACTTCAGAGGAGATGACTTAAGGCTGAAGATTATAAGAAAAGCTTAACCAGACAGAGAGTGTCTCTCCCAGCTGTACTTCAGGCTGCATGGAAACCTGTGTGATAAACAAGAATAATGAATAAAGGAAAAGCCAGAAGTAGCCAGGTCTAAGCCTTGCACTACTTCATGTATCAGAGTAATGAGCTCAGTCAGTGTCAGGAATTAACACATCATTTAAGCTGAGTCTCTACACTGGGTTTAGAAAGGTAGACAAACACTGCCAGTTTAGGAACAAGGACCAGTATTTTCTGTTCAGGGCTGAGGCACTAATCTCAGAAATCTCAGGCAAACTGCTTCAGCTGCTAAGAAAAAGAGAGAGAACCTTGCGAGGAACCTAAGAGGGGCTCATCTTTCAGAAGGAATTTGAGTGCCTCATAGATCATGTAATATTTCCAAGCAGTGATTGTAACTGATAAAGCAGCCCAAGAGCTTTCAGCTGGAGGTGAATTCAGCAGCTTGAATTGTAAGTGTAAACTTATAAAATCTGGGTTTGTGCTGCAGGACTTAAAAGTAGACTGTGATGTAAAGTAGGCAATACTAGGACCACACCATTAGAAAGCCAAAAATACCATAAATTTATATTTATTGTCCAGATTTTTGTCTCATCAAATTTGTCAAACATTATTTTTGACCAGGAACTATACAAATTTCTGTGCTCTTACTTCATTTGTAGGTACAAATGAATAATAATGCTGCTTTTACAATGCATATTTCAAAAATCCCATCCAAATCAGTGAAACAGTTGTGAGATTTTTGCAGATTAAGCACAACTTTTGTGCCTCTTCATCATGGCAGTACTTGTGCACAGATAAGCCCCATCATTCCTCAAGGCTCTATAAATTCAACAAGCACTGCTCAGGCTGGAAATGATCCCTGATACTGGGAAGTTGCACTGCCTTGGAAACCAGAACAGAATTTGGGCAGAAGTCTCTCCAAGGTCCTGATTCCTGACTCTCCTCTGAGCAATTTGGAAACTCACAGGGAACATGCCTTTCTTTTGCTTTATTTTTACTTTTTTTCCCTCCATTTTGTACATGTTTTTCTCTTGCCTTTGGTCTCATGGTGGTGTAGGTCACCCTGACAGATCCAGCAGGTGCCCTGCTGGCTGTCAGCCCCCACAGAAATGTGCAAATAATTCACTGACTGAGCAAGTAATTCTCTGTGGTGGGGGTTTTCATTCTGAACTCCCAGTTCTCAGAATTATTGTCAGGTTTTGCACATTCAAGTACCTTTTTCCTAGGTAGAAAATGAAATTAAAGAAATGGGACTATGATTAGAGTTTTGTACGGAGTGCTTATAATATCAAATATATAGTTCTTAGGGGGAAATTCAAGTATAGAAGGTGATTAGAGTGGTTTTACTGGCTGGCAAATGAAAATTTACTGTAAGCTGAACAGCAGGATGGAAGGATATTGTGGTGAATTAGAAAAACATTTGGCACATTGCTGGAGTTCCTCTCTATGGTGTTGTGTTATCTCATTTCAAATGTTGTAATTAAAATTTAACAAACTTTGAGTTGATGTAGCTGGGACTTATCTTCCCAAATGCACTATTAAATTTTCCTCTGTCCTTGTTTGGCTTAGGAGAGGTTGGGAATA
Source organism: Diglossa brunneiventris (assembly GCA_019023105.1). Lineage (NCBI taxonomy): Eukaryota > Metazoa > Chordata > Aves > Passeriformes > Thraupidae > Diglossa > Diglossa brunneiventris. The sequence goes on from CM032356.1 coordinate 64,182,503, forward strand.
GAGAATTGTTGTGAGGCTCTGGAATCTCTGCAAGCTGAGCTCAGAATCAGTGCTACTGCTCAGGCCTTTGTCAAATGTTTGCCACTCCTAATGGGCTGGGAAGAGATGGTGGGTTTGGTAATTTTGAATATTCAAAAAGATGAGAAACACACTTGATGTGAAGGCCTAGGGCAGAAGTGCAAAGAAGCTGCATGTATACTTTATACTTTTTCTGTAAAAGAAGCAGAACAATGTCTCTAACCCAGTTTGATCAGTAGGTGCAGCTGTTTTAAACCTTGGAAGAGGTGAAATAATAAGGAATTGCTGCCACTGCCTGTTCATTGCTGTGGAAGGCTTAGCTGAGCAAACTCAGTTTGTCACTCTGGGAGATGGTGGAGGAATGCTGTTCACATAATGAATCTCCAAAGTAAGGATTTGGAAATCAAACCCAGCGGGACTTGGCTTGGAAAGCTTCTCTTGCAATTGTATTAAAGATTTTTCTTCCTGTGCAGGACCTGCAAAGCCCGGCATGACCCTCGTTCTCTCCGCAGTGCCTTTCATCCAGCTGCTCTCCTGTTGATTTATGGAATGCTCCTCTTGAGTGGGTGCTGCTGGGCCCTCGGCCCTTGGTAGCAGCCACCAGGGGGGTGACTGAGCCTCCCTGGCACTGGGAAGGGCAGGTGATGATTTCAGCTTCTCCACGATCAAAGAGAGTTCCCAAACCGTCCAGCACGGACTGACAGACAGCTGATTTCCCCAAGGCTGCTCTGGCTGAATGGATGGCACAGCTCTGACAGAGCAGAGTCTGCATTTGTATTTCATTTATGTCAGTGTTGGTTTCCTTTCCTCCCTTGCCTTGGGACAACCAAAACAGTTTTGTTAAACAGGGCCTGTGGAGTTTTTCCCCATCTGCTGTTTTTTTTTAATGTCTCTTGATCCTCTCAAGGAAGGACAAATTCTTGAGCCAGCTTAGGCAGGAGGTGGCATTGCTAAGCATTCCATTTTACTGATCCTTTCTTAACACTGAATGTTATTTCTCATATTTAGATTATTCAGCTGTATCGTGTGCTTAAAGCAGATGATTTCATTTCAAAAAAGAAGCATCCTTCAGATCAGCTGAAGATAATTACAGGATCTCTACAAATTCATTGATGCATACAAGTAGTCTGGTACTAATATAGTGCTATTTGAATTTGTTAACACTTAGAAGCATATTGATGGACTAGACAGCAAAAAAGGAGATCAAAGACATCTCTTGTTCAGTTCTGCCTCAAAAAAATTTGTATCAAAGCTTTGTGCCTATTCCTGGTCATGTCTTTATAGCCTGAGATCAGGTTTTCCCACAGAGCATTGGTTTCTTCATTCCTGGTGAATAATTTTGGCTAGCCAAAGATGTTCATGTCTTTCCTGGGTTTCATGTCAAAATTTAGAAAGGGGATGGTACTGTATTACTGAAATTCAAACTGTGAAATATTTTCAGAAGGTGTTGAGATTTGAGTGGATTACCTATAGGAGTTTTCTTGGCACCTGTTCCTCACAGCTTTTCCTGTGGTACTTCCCTTTTTATGAAAACAGATAATGCAGACCTACCAGCACTTGAGAAAACACCACCTAATTTCATCATTTGGAATGGAGCTGCAGCTATTCCACAGCACCTGATCTCACAGAAAGGGCTTTTTTTTAGACAAGATCATCCATAAGGTACATGGAATTGATTCCCCTTCCAGCAGCTCAGTGGTGGGCACAGTGCCCAGATCAAATGAGCTTTTAAGGCCCTGCACTCAGAGTGATGCATTTTGTCTGTTTTTTTAATTTCTTTTTCAATACTTGATTTATTTGATTATACTTATCAAATTAACAGAAATTGATCAGGAGTCCTCCATTTCAGAGAACTGCCAGAAAGTAGCTGTATTAGTGGGGAGGAAAAATTCTTAGTTGTCTAATCAGAAAGGGATAAATAACTTGGTGATTATGAGGAGAGCAAGGGGAAAGTCTGAACTTGTGTTCTATGCAGGTTGGTATAAGCATGTACTGAACTTGCTGAACTCCTAAACTGCTTTATTAGCCAAATTTAGCCAGGGCAAATTGCTTCAGCCACTGCAAATGCTCAGAACTTCAAAGAAACCTCACTTTAGGCTGGTGCAGAGAGAGGACTGTTGGCCCTGAGAAGAGGCAGCCAGTTTAGGGAGGGAAGCTGAGGGAGCTGCTGGATGCCAGGCATCCACCCCCAAAGGGAGCAGAGGAACAGGGCTGTGTGCGGGTGAAAGTGGGAGTGCAGCTCTCCCAGGGCACTTCCTGCTCAGGCAAAGCTCCTTGGATACCAGCTCTGCAGTGCTGGGACCCCTGTCCTGCTCCTGGGCTGAGTGAACAAAGAGGGCAGGAAAAGCAGCAAGGTGGGTGAAATTCTGTGTAAGGAGTGGTAATGGAAATAGGGATCCATTTTCAGATATTCCCCAGAGAGTGCTGCAGCCCAAAAACCTGGAGTATGCAATTTTCCTGTCCTTGCTGCAAAAGGACATGGTAATAGGAAAAAGAGAATTGTATGGTTGTCTGCAGGACAGGCTAGTTTTCACTCTTGAAACAGATTTTTCTCCCCATATTTCTTAAATAGACCTTGGGTGTCTGCATTCAAAGGCAGAAGCATGAAAACAATTCAGTAATTAATTGGAACAAGTGCCAGTACACCAAGTGTATAAAGTGATGCAGTAGTAACCTGGCCATGCCGCTATTCAGCAACTCTCTCTGGACGGGGTTTCTTGTGAAAACAATTTCCAATTAGATAATTGTGAACATCTTCCATCTTTTATGTCCTGAACAGGCTGTGCCTGCTTTGGGCCTCTTGCACAGCTGAGCTGTTTGGCCGCTGCACTCACAGCTCTCACTCTGGCACTTTGTGACTCTCACCTGGCTCTCTGCAGGCCCCTCTTGGTGACTCTGCCCTGCTCCATGGCTGGGATGTGTTGGCATCAGTCCTCTCCAGTGGGTTAAAATACTGCATTAAGTCAAGCCTATGAACACTGGCACAGTTCTCCTGATGTGCTTTATTCTTACTTGGAGATGTTTGTGCTAAAGCCACTTAGACTGCTGGATTTAGCAAAAAATTAGCAAATGAGGCTAGAATAGAAGAGGAGAAAAGCCATAGGAAGGTACCTGTCATGCAAAGGTAGCCATCATAGTTTGCTGCAAATAATTTCCTTTATTTCATGTCTAGTTTTTTCTTAATTGGAGTTTTCTCCACTTACAGAGGACAAGGCAAAAAGGTTGATTGTCAACTTTCAGAAAACCTATAAAACAATCTATTGGGATATTAGAGCTCTTTCATGTAGCTGCTTTTGGGTTTTTAACTTCAGTTATTTCTTTGCTGCCAACAGAAATTATGTCTTTAAACTCCAGATAAACCTACCAATAGGTCATATTTTTTCTGTAATTCTGTAAAAATAGCTGACAGTTCAGATAAATGGTATTGGAGGAGCATAGCAGTAAGCACTTTAATGAAAAAGCGATGCACTAAGAGTTTCTTGCATTTAATTTTTAAAAATTGTATTTCCAGGTCAATAACGTGATTATTGATTGTTATTGTCATAATGAACATTTGACCCTCATTTTTATTGATCTGTCTTTTCTAAATATTGATGGCTGGGATGGGAAAGAGCAGCAAGAGTTGGAGTCAGCTGGGACACGGTAATTACAGAGTTCTTGTTCTGTACTTACCCCATTGCACACAATTGTGGCTTTCCCCACTCTGCTCCTGGGTGGCACAAATGGGTGGTTTTGGGTGTGGTTCTGAAGGCAGGATCTAGCTTTTGGTATGTGAAGGTTCTCTAGCTCTGGGGATAAAAGCGGGATTTTCTCCACCCTGTGGCGCACACGTGGCTGCTCCCCTCCCTGAGGTGTGTGGGATGCAGGAGCAGAAGGGTGAGGGGAGGTTCCAGGGCAGGAAGGTTCCCTGTGAGGCACTGGGGGGGCCCTGCTGTGTGCTCAGCACTGGAGACCCTTCAGCCAGGAGTCTCCCTGTTCCCTGTCCCTCCCCAGGACACAGCCCCTGGGATTCACTGCTCCCTGCTGCAGGGGAGCAGAGCCTGCCAGGCTCCACCATCTCTGCAGAGAGGAGATCTCTGCTGGGTTCCTTGGGCTAAACCTGGTTTGAAAAACAGAAGGACATTCAGGTCTTTAATACAGTAAAAAGGCCGGAAATATAAAAAAAAATTCATCTACTTGTTTGCAATCCTAGGGGCATCTTTCTACTGAAATGCTTTACAAAACTAAGAGAACTCTCGAAAATATATATTTTTGGTTTTTGTTTTGTTTTGGGGTTTTTTTGTTCATGTGCTGTAGCTGAAGATCTGGGATTTGAGATCTGATTTCCCCTCCTCCTTTACAACAGACTTGTAATCCAAATGCTTTAGAGCAGAATTACTATCAATAGGGTTCATTTCTTTCTTGTTACACATAACACGATCTTGAATTAATTTTGATGTAAATGGCAGACCCAAGTCCAGGTACTGCCAATAACCTGCAGTTCTGTATCCCTGGAATAGTGGCTGTGTGAGTCAAACTGTCTGAGCCAGTGCAGCTCACATCAGCAGAGGGGCTGTGGGAAGCAACCAGAATTGGCATAAAGACATGGAAATGTGAGAGGCTGCAATTACCCTGACATCAGAACTGGGAGACACTGCCATTGGTATTGGAATGCTCAGGTGGCAGTGGAGCGAGACAGGGAAACAACTGCAAATGAAGGAATACAGAATTTTAATGGCACCATATTCTTGGCTCCAGAATCATAATATTGTAGGAGTGCTGAATGCACAGTGAGCCATGAAACATGCTCTACAGCATGGGCTGCAGGGCCTGGCTGCCCAAAATTCCCGAGACAGAAAAGTCACACCTGTCCCCAAGAACAGCCCCACCCAACCTGTGTTTGGCAGTGACAGTGCCAGGAAGGGGACTTTGGGAGAAAGATGGACAATTCTGCAGTGACACAGTGCACTCCCTGTAGTTCAGGGGCTGCCAGCACAGTGGTGGCAGAAAGGGTTGTCCTTGCCAACCTGCCCAGGCCTGCTGCAGGGAGAGGAAAAAGGTCAATAAAAAGGAAGATAGAGGCATTCCAAGGGTTGTATGCAAATGCATTCCAAAAGTAGCAGCATGTACTTGCATTTCATCAAGGTGCTGCTAAATCTCCCACCCCAAAGGAGCTGTGTTTCACATTTTTAAATTTAATGGAATTCATCTCGAGTTTCTAAGAAGCGGATGGAAGTCTCCATCAGCTGGCATGAAATTTTAATGTGAGTTGTAACTAAGTAAAAGCTTAGAAACTCCAGGAATAAGAGAGCAAGTAGAACAAAACCAGCTACTATAGATGGGTTGTGCTGCATTTATTCTTAACAGAAGAGTAAAAAGCCTCATGAGGAGCTGCATATAAAAAGACCTTAGGATAGCAGTGTAATCAATAACAGGAAATCTCTGAAATGATTCTGTACTTGCTTAATAAAGTTACCTGCATGAAGTAATTTCATAAAGGTACCTTCAGCATCAGGTGGCATTTCACAAATGAAAAAGCACAAAACAAAATAACTGAAGCTGATGTTAAATAAATTAAGAATAAGCTGTTTGTCAGACTTCATGAAGTGCAAGTCAGTGGTGAAACATTCCTGAGTTCCAAAGGGAGAGATGATGCCTGGTGCTGCTCAACATCCCATCATCCATGCCCAAGTCCTTTGTGTCACCTCAGATGACATCGGAGGGGTGGAGGCCAGAGCTGCAGAGCAAAGGGAGGTGTCTGGGGAGGCAGGCTGGCTCTGGAGGAGACCTGGAACACTCCCGGAATGGCACCCCCAAGCCGCAGCTGGGGAAAGGGGGGCCCTTGGTCACTGCCCTGTGGCTCTGCTGATGTCCCTGTGGCAGTGCTGGGCTCCTGCCTTCCAGGCGGCCACTTGAAAAGTGTCTCATGAAATCCCAGAGCCAGGACAGAAGGAAAGGCTCAGCCTCAGCAGTCTGAGCTCTGTACCTGCAGAATGAGTACAGGAGGCTTGGCTGCCTTGGAGTGTGAAGCAGAAATAATGCAGGCAGTGGGTAACTCTTCAGCTGATATTACTTAAGGATCAATATTTGGGACTTGGAGCACACCTGCTCCAGATGGACAAATACAGTTTAAGCTGCTGGTTAATGCCTGAAATTGGGATGGGGAAGAAAAATTCCTGATAAAGCAGAAGTGCTCTGCCTTTGCTGTCTTGACAAGTCTTGGGTTCCTTTCTGAGGCATTAATCATTTTAATAGGAGGTATTTGATTTAATTAAATTTTCTTGTGATATTTAAGATGCTGTGATCTCTCAGAGACCAGACAGCAAATAATCCAAAAATGCTGCCAGCTCTGGAAGTGTCTGAAGCTGGGGAGTTCTGGTGGTTTTTGCACTCTGTGTCACCTGCTGATGTATTTCAGGTGTATGTAGGTATGGACACTGCTTGATCTATTGGAAAAAGGGAGAAAACACGAGCATGTCTTGCCCCATTGTGATACTTGCCTCCTTTTTTTCCTTCCCCAAACCTGAGCTGAGGAGTTGGAATGTGCCCATTCTTTCTTTTGCTCTGTTCTCTTTGTCCAAGATGCCGAAGTGTCATGTGAGGGAACACTCTTCTGTCAAAAGGCTGAGCACAGCACCTACTGCTTGCTTGGGCCAGGACATGATTTCTGTCCAAAAGGAATAATTTGTGTTTATTTCTGTGTCTTTTTGTGCCAGGTTCTCAGACATTTGGAGTTAGGTTTGTGGAAAATGCACAGGAGCTGAGTGTCTGAGTGAGCCTGACAAATGTGCTTGATTCAGATATTTCCTCAGCCATGCTCATCCTTCCCTGCCTCAGAGCTTCCCTAATTCCAGCAAAGCCCAGGGAATTCCCCAATGTAATGCCCAGAGATTCTGTCCACGCTGCTGCACTTGGATCTGTGCAGCCCAGCTCAGTGCTGCTGATTCCGAGCCAAAAGTTGAGCCATCCTTTCACAAAAACAGCAGCAGCACAGGGGCACAAGTCTGAAGTGTTCTCACAACTCCAGGCTTCTGCCTAAATCTCAAGGCAAAACTTTTGTCGTGACACAAATATCATACAAACTTGGAAGTGCTTTGGATTTCTAAAAAAAAAAAAAATCCTGATTGTTCAGCTTACTGAAAAGGACAGATAATGCATGTGGAAGGAAAACGTTTTGTTTTTGGAAACTGAACAGAGTTTTCTAAAGAATTTATTTGAATGACGCTAAGTGGATCAACATCATTATAATTTCAGCCATTCTATTTTGAAACTCTTTGCTCATTTGCAATTCTGTACTTGTTTTGCAATTATAATGGTTTGCAATCGTGTGCTTTAGGGGCAAGCCTGAAACTGTGCATATAACATAACCATAAAATTATGACCCAGTGATGTTTTAGTACTCTAATATCAAATGGATGGATTTAATTTTTTTTTCCATGCCAACACATTATTGAGAGCAAACTGAGAAAAACCAAATGAAGTTGAAATTTATTGTAAGGAGAACAGAGTGTTCATACTTAAGTAATGAAGAAATACACAAAAAGCATTGGCTTAAGATTTTACTGGCATCTGCAGCCAAGGCACAGTAAATACTTAACCCTCCTCAGCCACCACAAGTGCAGTTCGTGATCCTGCTGCTCCCCAGTCTGTGGCAGGACCTCTCTGAGTTTCCAAGGTGGGGATGGGCTCAGAGTATCAGGGCCTCATCTCCTGACCTGCTGCACTCTTGGGCCTCTCTGATGTGTGGGATCAAAGCCAAGGGGGTCACACTGAGCTGAGCCAAGTCCAGCTTGAGTTCTTCTCAGCACTGTTAATCCCATTTCACTTGGAGCCACTTCCATTGCACTTGCACAGAACAAGTACTGAGACAGACTGTAGGAAGTCACCTCTCCCGCTTCTGGTCCCCTTCTTCTTTAAGAGGCAAGGACCAGAGGCAAGGAGAAGGGAAGTGCTAACCAAGTGTTAGTTTGGCCAATGCATGGAGGAAGGATCTTTAACTGCACATATTGACCCTCAATCCCACTCCTATGGGCACTGCAGGAGCCCTCGAACCCTTGTGCCTTTGTCCCTGTGTGCTGCAGCTCATTGACTGGCAAGTGAGGCAGGAGAGGCTTTAATCAAACCCCTGTGATGCCTGTGCCTTAAATTAGTGCCAAATGGCTGGGCTCAAGGTGCTGTGGAAATCTCTTAAGCGTGTCTAAATCTCTTCCTCAGGCTAAACCAAGGGCAGAGAGACATCAATCTCAGTAAATGTTGCGCACACCTTTTACAAATGGCCACTGCTAAGGAAGTCAGATATCCTCAGCACAGGCTCTCCCTCCTTGTCTGACAGGGTGAGGATGTCTCATTCTGCAGGAGGTGAATATGTGCCCGGTTTACTTCTGCTTGGGAAATTACTGAGTCTGGGAATGTTCTCTGATCTTTCCTTGTCCCTTATGGGAACACTCAGACAGCAATTTCACCCCTCCAGAGTCACATTCAGTTGGATGTGAGCCCGAGCTCAGAGTTGGAGCCCACTGCTGCCAATATCTCTGCAGGCTTTCTGAGTAAATTCTACTTGGTCTGACCTTCTTTTCCTTTTAATTTGTTTTGCACTGAACATAAGAACATAGTTTTCATTTGCTTCAGATTGAAGCAGAGTCGAGTGCAGGAGCAGAAATTATTTGTCCAACATAGAAACTGTAACTCAAATGAGATTAAACTATTCCAGTTATTAGACTGTATTACTGTCTTGAGAGCTCTCTGTACTCATTAAAAAAAATGAAACAAACTCACCTCACTATGGATCCTTGACTAGTGAAGTTTTCCTAGGCTAGGGAAAAAAGCCAACTAAACTCCATGGAACCATGTATAGTAGAATGCTGTTTTAAACAAGCAAAATTTGAAATTTGCAAACAGGAATTCTACAGTTGAAAAAAGCTTCTGCCATTAGAATTTGAAAATAGAAACTAAAGTTGTTTTGTGAAATAACTGCAGTTTCATCTCCCTCCTTTTGGTCATGATAAATTCTGTAGTCTTGAATAGTTTTCTTTACGAGTATTTCAGATAGCAAAGTGCAGAATTTGTATTCTGAAGATATTTAAAGAGATTTTTTTCCATTAAACTTGTGAGTATTTACATAAGTTTTTTTCAGTATTTGGTTAATCTAGAAACATTTTTCCTTTGTAAATAAAAATTTCCCACCATATGTTTAATAATTTTTGCATTGAAAGGCTTTGATTCTTCCCCTCTGGTTTTATCCTGAAAGAAAAAGGAGAGCTGGGATAGTTTTAACTGCTAAGTGATATTGTTCATTTTTGCAGTCAGGTTCAGAGATCTTCTCCTGTCCCTCAGGGCCCTTGGTGTTGGTGGTGCTGCTGCAGAGTAAAAGCAGTGCAGGGAACAGGGCAGCTGAACATCCCCCCAGGAGAGGGGACTGAGGGCTCAGGGAAGGATTACCTGAGCAAAAGAGCAAGTCCAGGTTGTCAAGAACAGGCAGAATCCAAGGAAAGGGGTGAAATGAGGAATCCTGAGTGGATGTGTTTCAGTTTGTGCTATGACCTGGTGCTAACTTCAGGCAAAAGATGAATTCAAAGTCAGCTGGTGTGACTGTTCTGTGTTGTTTGGTGTCATTGGTAGAGGATGATGGAAAACAGGGATGAAAATGTATTTAAGTAGTTTTATATAGCAAATGAACTTTCCCCCTCCTCTTTCTGAAAGTTGAGCATGAAAGTTTTGGTTTGGGTATCTTGTAGAATAAAATCATCACTTTAAACTGTGAAGTGCAATGTGGCCAGAGCCAGGGCTTCATTTTGTTTTCTTAATTTTAAAATGTACTTGCTTATCTATTGGGCTGTCTGTGTGGTCTGGGTCTTCAGCAAATATTTTTCAGAGGACCACAAACGGAAGGCCAATTCCCTGTATTAGGAGCAGATGTCTCCAGGAGCTTTATTTCTGTTGTGGGTGTTTTCTTTTCATTGTTTTCTCCTTTGGGTGTCACTTTACAGTCTGACCTTCACACAGATCAGCATCAATGCCCTCTGGATGTTCTGGATTAACCAGAATAACCTGAGTTTTCCAGAACCACCTCCTCCTTTGTGCATTGGCCTGTGTCTCTCTGTACAGAGATCTCATTGCAGAGCACGAGCCCCAGAGATCAGCTTGGCTCTCAGCTGATTGCATTATACTAATTTCTGACAATGTTGTTGTATTTTGATTCTGCCTCTCTAATCAAGGAAGGAGGTTTTTAGTGAAAAAAAATTGCTGATCTATACATAGAATTTACCTGAAACTCTGAAATAGAGGGGATTGGAAAATTTTGACAGGCTTTTTCTTTTGGGAGATGCAAATGTTATCAAAACTGGAACATTTAATGAAGATATTTTCTCTCAGAAATATCCACTTTGAAATGAAAAAAAAAAAAAACAATATGAATACTTCCAGTCAAGCTGTTTTAATTCATCAGTTTATAGGACTGATAGAATTTTTTGGTTAGGAATAACTTCAGAGTCAAGTTTTTTCAACATCCCTTGAAATGAGAGTACAATTCAGCAGGGCTCAGATGAGCCTTTTCTTTCCATGCATGGCATGTACTGCAGTGTTGGCTTATAGTAAATTTGGGATTTATTCCAGCATCAGAAAGAATTAACCTATGATAAATTGCCCCGGCTGATTCGGGTGTTAATGCATGGAAAGGAACTGACCTTAACCATGAGCTCCACTGTCAGACCAAGGATGGAGGCTGATTTAAAGGTGCTGATCTTGCAGATGTCCCAAGTCAAAACTGACAGGATTTACCATTTGGCCACTGGGTGTAGTTTGCCATCATTCCCACCATGCAGCTCCCTGGTGTCCCCCCTCAAAGAACAAGTCTGTTTTGCTGGAGCTGTGGAGATGCCCTTTCGCATCCAGGAGAACAGTTCTGGGCACAGCACCATGGGTAGCTCCTAACTCTGAATGTTTCCAAAGCTGCCCGAACCCTGGTGGCTTTATTTCCTTGGTGCAGCCACCAGTCTGTGCTGAGACAGGGCTGCTTTAGCTGCAGTGAAAGCTTGAGTGTTCACAGGTGTTATTTCCAGACTCCCTGGGAGACATTTCTTCTCAAACACAGCTGTTTTTTCCTGCAGCAGCCCTGGTTGCTGGTAACCCCAGGGGAGGTGAGGATTTGTTTGGTGCTCAGCATCAGCACAGTGTTGAAGATGTGACTCTGCTGGATCCCGTGTAGGATATTATCCATGGAATTCCATGGAATTTAGGCTGTGTCAGTAGTGAGAGACAGTGATGCACAGCACTTGGGATCTGAGAGGACAGGGGTTGCAGAGGAGGAAGATGAGCTGATGTGCCCAGAACAGGAGCACAGCAGTGACAGCCAGGGCTTGTGACCCGGTTCTTTCAGATTTGGAGCCAGGGCCCCTCACTGCTGGGCCCTGATGCCTCCCAAGGCTGCCAGAATGTGCCCAGGAGAGGGGACACTGAATGCTTGGGACAGCTGCACTTGAGTGACGTGGCAGTTCTGCTCTCTCAGCCCTCACTGTCGCTTCTGGCCACAAGTGAACAGGGCTGTGGTTGCTGACTGCAGCAGGGAGGATGCAGGAAATGCTGCCGCTGGGAGGAACACACAGTGTAGGGGACTCTGCTGCTGAGGACATCCAAGGGCCAACTTCTTGTTCTCAGTGCAAGCAGACAGAGAAAATGGAACAAATGTGTGGGGGGATAGAATATAAGAAAAATTAGGATAGTGCAGAAAGTAATCTTACCCCTAAGGAGTTGCAGCTGGGCCAGTTATCCAAGATTAGGAACAGGCCTGACTTTAAGAGGCCACAGGTGTAACCAGTGAGAAGAAGAGTGCTATGAAAGAGTGGGGTGGCTGGGTGAGAGGGAAATTGAAGTCAGGTGACTGCTTTGTGAAGAAGAAAGAGTCAGTGCTCTGAGGAGCTGCCCATGAGAAACACCAAGAAGGTCTGAAACTTTTGTGATAAGGAGACAACAGCATGGAACCCCTGCAATCAGATGACAACACAAATGGATGATAATAATGGATAGAGCACAATGAGTCTGTTTGTGTATTGCATAATATCCAATATGAACAGGTCCTTGGGAATCATTCTTACACAACCTTCCAGTTCAACCTTGTGCCTTGTTAATTACAGTTAGTCCAAACAGACAAAGCCTTTCACAATTCATGCATTTATCATCATCCATCTGACACCACTGTTGATAAAATTTGATATTATGTTGGGAGCACAGTTCTGCTGCAGCTGCTGGAATTTTGGGGGATGTGGTGGGAAGAAGCTGGAGAGAATGCTCTGCAGAGCCACACCTGAACAGCTCCAGCTTTCAGCAGCCTTTCACTTCAGCCTGGTTCACATCCAAATTTGGGTTGTGGCCTCTTTGTAGTCACTGCTTTGGCACAGCTGAGACACTGAAAATCTCTTTTCACTTGTAACCTCTCCAGTTTTCTATAAAATTTCCCTTCATGTTGTGGGGAACCTTGTGGTGAGGGTGTCCGAGTACCTTTGTGAATGCTGCTTTTGTTGTTCTTCCTCAGCAGGGCAGTTATTTGTATTACAGTGATAAAAGACTGAAGTCTGTTCCCTGACAGGAGAGGGCATCTTGATTGATGGATGCTGCAGCATAAGTCAATCAGTCAGTTCATTTTGGATTTTTTTTCCTTGCAAGAAAGAACAAATTTCTACAAAGAAATGCACAATATGAAAAAAAGTGATGTGAAGAATCAGTTCAAAATGGAATTAATTTTAATTGAACCAAAATATGCAAATTTTAGCAAGGCATCCATTTTTTTCACAGTTGTTTTGGGAATTTTTTTTTGTATCTGAATGCTTTTGAGCTAGAATAAATTAAAATTGGCAGCTGTAATTATCTGGAAAACCAGAAGCATCTTTGAATTAAGATTTGGACTTTCTTCCTGGGTTTTTCACGGCTTTCTGAACTAGCTTTTGATGGCAATGTTCTTTTTTCTGCTATTGTAACTCAAAAATAATTTGCTAAAATGCTTGAATGACTACAAAAAGCATTCTTTTTAATAAAGGAAAGGAAGAAAAGTAGCCCGTGTGTCTTATTAGTCTTTTTTATGATAGCTGTGGACAGCATAAAGGTTTGGTGTAGATGACAGCTGGAAACAGAATTGCCACCCAGGTGGGTGAAAGCCAGATTTGCTAAGGCTGGTGTTCAGGAGCACTGAAAGCAACAAATTCCATTTAGTTAAGATTTACTACAGCACAAACAAGAATAAATGTGAGGAAAATTCCAAGTGAAATCAGGGTGTGGGGGATCTTCAGTACCATTATTCCTGCAGCTGTTTGTGACTTATAGCAGCATGTTCATGTGTTGCTGTGTGTACTGCTGGTGGTGAGTATGGTAGGAATTCTCTGAAATGGAATTAGTGGTTCTACATTACCACAGAATGTCATCTGCTCTTCTGTAAGCCACTGCCTGTTCACCCCTTTTTCAGAGAACTTGAGAAATTGGATTAATTTCTCAGAGGCTTTAATAGAGCTGTCATCTTTGAGGTTCATACCCTAAGTAAAAAGGTTCAGTGGTTCTCGAGACAATATTTAAAAAGTAATGTGATTTAGTCTGATTTCATTTTTACTGGGTTTGGGAGGGAAAATTGAGATGTCTTCCTATCTGCTGCCTTCTATCTGCTAAACCTTTCTGTAAGCTTGAAATTATTGAAGTGTGTTTGCTGATACTGAGTTAGATTATAGGAACTGTAAATGCTCAACAGATTTCAGGATGGGCCTTCTATTCCTTAACAGCCTTTAGCTTATTTCAATTCTTTCCTAAAGTATTTAGAAATTATTGCACAGACATCTACCATATAAAACAGTTGCATAAGCCTTGTATATTCTTGTTGAGCAAAACCTCCTGATTCCCAGTAATTTAAACCAATTACTTTTTAAACTTTAAATGCTTTAGTTTTCCTCTCCCTTATTAACCTTACCAGAACTGTTATTCACAAGACAGCTTTACTGTGACCATAAATACAGTTTTAGGTGATCCGATTTTGATTTCCACAGGCAGAGCCACCCAAGCCTTTAGGGAGTGATTTAGGGGTGGATTAGCAGGGGTCACAGTTCCGGTTTTATTTACTCAGAGGGAGGTACAAACGTTTGAGATGAGGATCCTGGCTGAGCTTGGCCTGGCTCCGTGGGGCTCAGCCAAGTCCTTGCTGCCACCTCCTGGTGCTGGCTCCATGCTGGGCACAGCCTGGGGCAGGGGGTGCCAGGGATGTGCGGCTGACACTGCCTGCAGCACTCCCAGGCACAGCAGCTCTGAGGTGAGGGAGGGGATAAGGTCCTGACTCAGGAAATGGTGACCAAAATGAAATTAACCCAGCAGGCTTTGTTACCTCATGGAGGGGAAAGGGAATTCTTGGAGCTGCAGCCAAAACCATATGGACAGTAATAAAACTATAGCAGATATCGTTATTGATTGGGATTTTCCAGTGCCCTTTTATAGCTTTTCTGTATCTTGCATGGAAGTGCATGATGCAGAACCCCCTTTTTGATTTCAGCAGTTTGTCTGTTTGATCCCTAAACACCAATGGAACAATCCTGCCCATTCCAATAGCCAGTTTGTTCCTCAGTAGGTTTGAGGGCTACTTTTGTGGGCTTATTTGAGGTTTTTGTTGTTGCTGTTGGGTTGGGTGTTTTTAATCTTTCCAGACACAAATAAGATGTTTTGAGATGAAATCTGCATCCACTGAAGTCATCAGCAAGTTGCCATTGCCTTGAGTAGGGTGGTGTTTATTGCTTTCCCTGCAGCTTTTGCAGAGGCAGGAATGATCTTCTCCTGCTGTGTGTTTTGTGATGAAGAGTGCAAAGGAAAGTTTGGGGCAGCAGATGCCCTGGGGGATGATCCCTGCCCTTGGCAGGAGTGGGGATGGAGGCTGGGCTGTCCCAGCTGGGCTGGGCACTCCAGGCTCTGCTGGGCAAAAGCAGGCACTGAGCACCAGCCCCAGCTCCTTCTCAGAGAATTGAGGGGCCTCACTCTGCCTTGTTTGCCCTCTTCATAATTTCTGAGTCACCAGGCTGCTGTTTCTGGACCTGCTTTAGTTGGACAGGGAATCTTGAACTCCCCCCAAAGGTACAGCACACATTTTGAGCTAAGGGAGACAGCAGGAGGGCTCAGAGGCTGATGGAACATGAGGAACTGTCACTGAAACCTGCATTAATTGATACCCACAGAAAACACTACCTGGGATTAGGCCAGACTTGGAGTCAGGATCTGACTCCCTGCTGGTATTAGGGTGATTCTTTTCAGGCATTAAAGTTTTCATAATTCACACCTATGCCAGAGATCAGGGAGCAGGGATCTCTGAAGACATCAGTTCTTACTAGTAGGAATTTAAATCTGAACTTCAGCAAATGCCTGTGCAGAGCAAGCTTTTTGGGGAAAGAAAAATGGAGTATAAATTTAAGGTGTGTATCTGTCATCCCACCTTAGTCCTTTATAGCCAAAGATTTGCGAATTGGTCAGGGCTTGGCTTAAGTATGGAAGCATAAATGGATGTTTTGGTGGTCAGGTGGTTCAGTAACTGATTCTGAGTATATCATTACCAGTGGAAATCAAAGGTTCCAATATTATGATGTTAGAAACATCCAGTGCTGGGTCAGAGATGAGCCTTACAGGGCACATGCAATGAGTTGGTGGAACATGTTCCTTGTCTCTCACCCTCTCAGATGGACAAGGGGAGGGCTGTGAGGAGGTGCAGACTCTGCCCTTGGGTTTCAGAGCACCCTGGGAGAAGGACAGGGTGCATTGATGTATTGGAACAGTGTGCAGAGGCAGTCTCTGACATGGAAGCAAATGGTTTCTCTGCTTTTCCTCAGGACCTCTCAGTAATGAGAAGAACGGTTACGAGGTAATTCCAAAGTTCTTTGGCTCCTGCTTCCCAAAATTCAGCTTCTGGTGCTTTGCAGAGTAGCATGGTTCCCTCCCATGTAGCCAGAATTCTTTGTGGGCTTTTGTCTTGTGGAGCACTTGCAGTGGGGTTGGGATTGCTTGGGAGTGACCTTGTCTGGCTGAGCAAGTAAATGTTCTGATGTCATGTCTCTGTTTTTCTCTGTCCTTTGTCACCCATTATGTGACAAATAGGGAAAATAAGATTTATCTTGTTCCTACATCATGATTCCTGAATTAATCTTTATAGTTCATCTGTGTTTGTATGACTCTTAATGGAACAGGGTCTCTTCTTGCATTGTCTGGATGATTAATGGTTGTTGTTGAAAAAAACAGATGTGACTTAATGTTAGAAGTGCAAATGATTTCCAGACTGCAGTTATAGTGAATTAGTTTACCCATTAATATCTTCCAAATTGAATTATGCTGTGTATGAGGTCACTGGTAGTGGCTGCAACTCATACCTGGCCATGTGTGTGTGTGTCTGTTGTTTTAACCTCCTCATTGTTGGATCCAGAGACATAACTGATGTCACAAAATGGGGTTTGTTACACTTCATTAATTCCTGTCAATTACTGGGATCATGGAACTCCTGACTGCTCCATCCCTGTGAGTGCAGTGCTCAGGGAACCCCCAAAGGCTGGGAGCAATGGAGCAGTTCAGAGCCAGGGCTTGGCTCTTCCCTTCGTGGTCATCAACCCTGGCCTTTCTGTCCTAGAATTGGTCATTCCTTTGAACACACCTTAAAATCTTAGGATGTGATGCAAGCAAACACAAACAAAACATAGCAGGGAAGTCAATTCCCTTGATTCACTCGATATCCTTTTTTATTTCTGCTGCTCATTATGAAGCACTTGAGGCAGGAACTCCCATGTAGTTGAACTTAATGGCTTATTTGAACCAGGTGGGCATATTCTACTGAAAATATTCTGCTCACTAAATGAAATGTGTTCATTAAAAGAAGTATGCAATTTGTTACAATTGGTAGCTTTTCATACTCTGAAATTTAAGCAATTTTGTAATGGTGGTGATAATGGTATTAGCTTATAAAATTTTTGGTTTGTAGAAGAGCTTAAGGTAATTTTAGAAAGTAAAGACTCCATCTTAACTATCACATTGAAAAATGCAGCAGGCATGCATTTAAACTTTGTGGATTTGATTATTTTAGTATTTAGTATGGGAGTCTATTGCTGTAAACAGAGCTGCATCAGAGAGCTCTACACCCCACAGGAGCAATTGATGAATTTATGTCTCTAGGCCTGGCTTTTGTCCTTCCTTAAGATGGAAAGTAGTAAGTAGCTTTGCCCCCCCCATAAGTGGTTTTGTATTTTTAAAGAGAAACTGTTATACTGTTTTCATTAACATTTGTGCTAATGAAAGCAATGGGGAAAAGCAACATCTGCTTCGCTTAGAGCAGCTCCAAGTCCTGGGAAGTCTCCAAAGGGCTGTGAGTAAACACACGCCAATAAGGGCCTTGCCAGGGCGTTGCATTACTGTGGTGGGAAGAAAGCAGCTAAAAATTTGCTGAAGTACTTCAATAAGCATAATCAGACAGGTGGTATTTGCACAAGCAATTCCACCTTCCACAACATCCCCACTGATTTCATCAATCTGCTTGGGGCAAACAAGCTTTGTCTGACCAACTCCTAGGGGAAACTTTTACCTGTGGATAGTAAAAAATAAAATAAGAAATATAGTGCAATTTAAACCAAGAATCCAATATTTTAGAGACATTCTCTTTTTAATTTCCACTGTGTGCTTGTTCTTTTTTGCTCTATTGCTTTGAAAGGCAAAGACTTAGTACTTTTATCCTTCCTAAAATACTTCAGGTCAGCAAGCCAGCAGAGAATAGATCTTCTGCTTATGGATGCACTCAGTCTTCAGGTCTATATCAGTACACTTGCTAAAGTAATAAATTACTGAATAAATTACTGAATAAATAATAATAAATTACTGAATAAATAATAATAAATTACTGAATTATCTGATAGTAATTAGTGCTGCTCCCAGACAACTCTGTGAACAGCAGTCTCTGGGCTGGGATGGTTTATTTACAGGTAGTGTGGAGTACTTTCCTTAGGATGTTTTCACATTTTGTTTGGCTGTTGCAGCATAACTGAAACATCAATGAGCTGAAGTGAAGGATTGCCTGCAGTGTCTGGGAGGCAGTTGTCTAAGATCCATGGGGTTTTGAGAATTAGATATAACTGAGCTTTGAGATGCAGGTTCCTAGCCTGCAAATTTAATGAGCAATCAAGAGGAATTATTATTTCATGCCTGATATTCCTGCTAGGAAGGCATTTACAGTTCAGTTTTTATTTTGAATGGCTGTGCATGTCAAGAGAAAAAAATTACCCAGAGGCATCACTCACTCAGATTTTAAAGGAAAAGTCATCCAGAAGTAAATATAAGTAGAAACTCACACCTGGTTCTCTTGTTGCTAATCTGGGGCTCTGAAAATCTCATTTCTGGCCTCCCCAGTGTTTGTGTGCAGACTTCAAAGGCCTTTTGTCACTGTCACCATGGAAAGGGGCTGGAAAGGACCAGGCCTAGGTCAGAGCATGGCAGGGCTAGGAGGTGTGAGGGAGCAAAGGACTGCCCAGAAGAGGATGGCAAAGAGCATCCAAGGCCTGGGGGAAATGAGGGTGTTGATGACTTGGCAGGAGCTGGGAACATCAGCAGATTTCAGGAGCCTGTGCCTTTGCTCTGTGGAAGTGATGACAGCCTGAGAGTGTGGTTATCCTTTAAATAAATGACCTGTTCCTGGAGAGGGAAATAGAGCTGAGCCTGGCTGGAAGGCAAAATCTGATTCTAACAGAAGCTCAGGCTGCAGTGGGAGCCAGGAGATCTGTTTGCTTCTCAGCTGCAGGTCTCTCACAGCCCTGTGTACAGCCCCTCATGGCCCTGGAGATGCACTGATCCAGCCAGGACACAGAGGTTTCACTGCCCCACTTGGCAGAGCGCTATGGAGATGGAACCACGATCAGTCAGGGCTGGTGTGGTGACAAAGGTGACATCAGTTCTGGAGATGAAGGTGTGTGGGGTGGGAATGCAGCTCTGCTGAATCCAAAGCGCTAGAACCGGAGCAGAGTGATCAGTGCTTTCCTGCGCTCACTGGGGCCTGCAGATATCTGCAGGCTGTTTGAAGATGAAATAGTGAAGGAAAGGCTATGAGGAAATGAGTGGTTTGTGTTCTAAAACTTCATCAGTCTGGGGAGAGCCTCATGAAAAGCACAGAGGGCCTGTGGTGCTCGGGAGCCCCGCAGAGGCAGGGCCTGAGGGATGGAGCTGTTCTGGCTTTGCTGAGCCACCACTCACAAAGGCAGAGCCAGAAGCGCTGCCAGCTCTGCTGCTGGGATCAAACCCCATCATCTCCCAGTCCTCCAGGACAGATTCTCTGAGCACAGGATGAGTTTGCTGCTGCAGCACAACATATGGCTGGAGCTGGCACCATTTCCTCCAAGACATCCCATATGCTTGCAGTCTGGAAGTTGTTTGCAAAGAGCTTCACTGACTCATCCCAAGTATGTAATCAACTGGGAATAGTAATGAAGAAGTGGTCTAAATCATTCCAGGTTAGGTTTTTATTCCTGTGGGCTGAATTTCATCAGATCAAAGTATCACTTTTCTAACAGAGGAGGAAGCAGGTGTTCTCAGTACCTGGGTGTCACAGCCAGGCAAGTCACAGAATTGACTTGTGATTATCTGTCACATTTTACTTCAGAAATGGTGATATTTGTTGGTGGAAAGTATTAAGCACATGCAGACATTGTTTGCACATTGAAAGGCATTTGCAGGCATGATTCAGTTTTTGAACCTCCCTGATGGACGTGGGTTCGTTGTTTCCATCCCTGAGGAAGGGGAATACAGGAGGAAAGAGTTCTTGCTTCAGCAGTCAGTGCTGGAATCTGTTGGTGGTAACCTTGGCTTTCTCCCATGACCTGGGAGAAAGAGGGAAACAGTTCTTTCTACATTCTGGAAATTAATTTTAAAAAGAAACTACTGGCCCCTTAGAACCTTTTAGGAGTCCAGGGGTGAGACCTTAACACAAGGGCTCTTGTCTTTTCACAGGCACACCAAATTATTTTGATCTCTTGAGATTCCAGCGGCATTCTAGTCAGGATCTATGGCGGAATTTTGTAAGGGAATGCTCTCAGGAATTCTGTGGTGTGGGGGTGAATAGATCTAATATTCAGATCAGCTGCAGGCAATCTGTGGGGTTTTACTCTGTGTCTGTGAGCACACCATGCATTACAGTGACAAATGATGGAGATAATTATGAAAAAGAGGATTTGGAAATTCTGGCTCAGGCTGCAGTATTTCAATATAGCTTAAAACCCACATCTTTTATAAAGCAAGCTTGCTCCTAAAACTTCCCTTCCTTCCCAATGATTGGCACTCCCGGGGATGAGAAAGCTTTTTCCAGCACAGGAGCTGGCAGACAGGATTTGGGGTGCTGCTGGAGCAGCCTCTGGCCCCAGGAGCAGGGTGGGGGTGCCTGGGAGCTCCTCTGGAAGGTTCTGGCACTCGCTGCCATCCCACAGCACCTGAATTTGGCTCCCACTCACTGGGGCTCGGGCACTGCTGCACCGTGGACAGACGTGAATTCACTGAACGGAGCAGCTGGGGAGCCCATTAGAGGCTGCTGCTTCTCTGCTGTCAGCATGAGGGAGGCTTTTGCTGGGAATGTGGCATTTTTCAGGTTGTCCATGTGAGAACAGCTGAATCCCAGCAAAGACTCTGCAGTAAAGGTGATCTAGGTAATGCTGAAGGGTGCAAGGGTGAGCAGCAAAGCTTTCATCAAAACCAAACCCGCCTGAGGAGTCCAGGGCTTCCTCTCTCTCAGCTGAGTTCAGTGAAGCACAGACTGTGAACCCCTTCCAAAGGGCCCATATTCAATGCCCAGCAGTGTAAAGAGCCTAACAAAATGTTCATGGCAGAAAATGATGAGCACACAAGAAGGAAATGTTTGAATTCCTCAGCTCAGGGGCAGGAATGTGCATTGCTGCTCTGGCACTGGAGACAGTGCTCATGTTTTCCAGAGCTGAAGCTGATATCAGTGTATTAGGTGCTGGCACCCATCTCAGCATGCATGGCTTTAAATGCAGAAAAGACATGGTCATTGCCATAGTCTTGTTCTTTTTAGGGGCTTCCACCTGCAGTTTTTCTTGCAGTGCAACCTGGCCATCTGTCTGCTCCTGTTGTGTAAGGTGCAGTAATGTGGGGGTGGGTTCTGGCTCTAAAGGGAAGAGAGAGGAATAAACAACTCCTGCTAAGGAAGTACAAAGTGCTCCTGAAGGCACTTGGAGTTGGAAAAGCAAATTATGTGATTCAGAGCAAGTTATTAGAAATGGGCAAATGTGTGACTGTGGATAACATGGATGTGTTTGAGGAAAAATCTTCTCTTTGGAATAACCACCTCCTGTGTGGAAGGCAACAAGGAGTCCCAGCTGTGCTCGTGGTGCTCTTGCACTGCAGCTCTCTCGGAGGCCGAGAGCAGTTTGTGTCTGCATGGCAACATTGGAATTGTGCTCACAGAATGTGGCATCTGACCTTGCAGTAAAGAAAATCAATGCAGAACAAGTCCTGATTAGAGTTTTTTGCCAGCATTGCACTTTTAAAACTCACATGGATGTGCAAGGTGAAGCACAGTGTGTAAGCTACAGGCTTACGGTTTGCTCTGAGAGGATGAATAAATAAAGAATTTGCAATTCATTTTATCTTGCAAAGTCACATTTTACCTCCCCTGATGTAAATAGATTGTATTCATTTTGTTAGCACTTGGAAGAGCATTTTGGCAAGTTAAATGCCTAGAAGAAAGGTTTAGATCCACATTGTGAGAAACTCATGGATGAGGCAGTGAGGTTTTGCTCTGTTCCGAGGAAGAGCAGAGTTCCATTTCCTCTTTACATACAGAGGTGCTGCTCTGCCTTTGCTACTGAACCACTTTTAGTTTGCCTGTTTTCCTGTCCAAAACAACAAGTACATCATTTATTTGCAAATGTTCATTCAGTTTGTTTTAAAGAACATGCTTTTTTCTCCACAAAGGATATAAGTGATGCACATATTAAAAATTCAGAACTTATCAGAAAAGTTGTTGCTTGTATGCTGCCCAGCTGAGCCACTCAGTGCCTCCAGCCAGGATTGTTCGCTGCCCCAGGATGTTCAATTCCCTGTTTGACGGATGTGCAGCCTGCCTGAGTTACAATAGTTATAATAATAGTTATAATTAGGATGGAAGTTACAGCCTGGGGCATTTAACTGCTCTGACAGCCTCATGTGCCTGTGAAGATGTGCAAGACAGACAAAAAAGAAAAGGGAAATGCCGCTACTTGGTGGAAGCAATGAAGTTCCACAAAATGTTCCTTTCAGCTTTTCAGGATGCTGCTGGTGAATGATGGCTTCACTCCTTCATCTAGAAATGAGAGGGAAAATGTGTAAACCCAGCCATTCCCTGCCTGTAATTGATATTCTGTGACCATGTGGTGTAAATAAGAGTTATCTTTGCAGGAGTACTAATCAGTGTCAGTCAGTAATACCAATCAGAAATGGCTTTCCATAAATCTCCCCAGGAGCAATTGGACCTCTCCAGCTTGGGACCTGCTGCAAAAAATTGCCTGGCCTATCTAATCTCTGTGCTAGACAGGGCTGAAAGTGCTGGCTCAAATTAGTTTGTGATGGAGGCAGACAGCTCCATTTTGACATGCCTGAACTTGAAAAGATCTCCTTTAGCAGAAAATTGGGGAAGAGCTTAGTATGTCTTAATCCCAAATTTGAGATTTCATTTACAAGTTTATAAGGATGACTTCTATATTGATGTTTAATTTTATCTAAAGCTGCAGGAGCTCTGTCATTGCAGAGCTGAGCTTTACTCTTCTCTCCTCCTGTTGTTCTGCTAAGGAGCACCTCAAACTTGACCAAAAAAAGAAAGTCCAGGCTGGGCAACTCCCATTTTCTCTGATGTGCTGGTTTTGTGTTGCCTGAGGACCCTGCATGGACAGGTCTCCATCAAGTCCTGTGCTCTGTGTCCATCTGTGCCTCTGGTGTTCTTCCAGCTGGGTGTGCAGCCTTCAGGCCATTGTCAAGTGACAAAACTTTCACATTTTCCTTTGTGAAACTCTTTAATGCAGTTTCTCCTGATGTTGTGCTTACATTTCTCTTTATCCTGCTGCCAGGCCATTGCTGTGGCACACAGCCCTTGTTTCCCTTGGCACTTTGTCTTGTTCTTCTCTTTCCGTGGTTCCAACCCACCTGACCAGCATCATTATTCTCACTCTCTATGGACTTTACCAATCCTCTGTGGCAGTCATCAGCTCCAAAGGGGTCTTCGGGTTTTGTCTTGTTTAAATCCTTCTAAAGCAGATGAGGCCTTTCTGGAGCTGAGGTGTTGACAAGAGTATGGCGGGGCGGGGGAATCTACCTATCAGTGGCTCTGATATGAAATTATGACCCTGTGCACTCAAGAGTGCAGACTAGAAGTAGTGTATTTTCAGTCATTTATGCTGAGCAGACCACCTGGAAGGTGAAGGTGTTTAAGGTGTTTGGGGTCTCTGGATCTGAGTGAGCAAATGGCTCTGGGTGCAGCAGGAGGGAGATGGGGTCGGCAGACATTGGAATGGATACAGAAGCGTGGGGTTATCAAGGGCCAGCAATTGTGAAAAAAGATTGTGTGCTTTGTGGAGGGTAAGATGTGAAAATGGCTGATGGTCATCCATTATATAACCTAACAATGCCTTTATAGCTGTGCAGTGTTTTCTTTTTATAGTTTCCTTCCCCGTGGCAGGTGAAAGGGAATTATCTAAATTTATTTCATGTCTCCCAGCAGCTTCCTTATCTGTCCTATGGACTTGCTCTTGAGTTCTGCTAAATCTCTGAAATCCTTTCCCTCTGATGAAATGGTTTTGCTGGCTGTTTAGGGAAATGGCTTGAGCTGTCCTCCTGCCATAACTCCTGCACCAAACACCATCTGCCTCTCTGCTGCCTGAGCGCAGGGCTGCCCTGAGCTTGCTTCAGGAGCTGATCCTGAGAGCAGCAGGGGCAGCACTGAAGGAGCAAAGTCAGGAGCACCCAGTGCCTTCCCCACCTGAACAGGGGGCCTGATCCCCACCCAGAGCAGGGGGGAGAGCCCAGGGCAGTGTCTGAGGGGCAGGAGCTGAAGGCAGCTGCTGTGGCATCTGCCCTGCTGCCCTCCAGCCCCCAGCAGCTGGCTGTGCCCAGCCCTGTGCCCCCCCTGCCCAGCTGCACTGCTCAGTGCCAGGAGCAGGCTGCTCCTGTTGGCCGCAGGAGTCTGATCCACAGTTGTCCACTTTGCTGCCCTCCTGTAGTTTTTGGGGGTTGTATTTTTCCCCTCCACCTCCTGCTATGCGCAGTTTAAATGTGGCAAATGCTGTTGGGCAGGAAAGGACTGAACTCTTGTGCCTGCTGAAAAAGCTGGAAAGCAGCCTGGCAGCTGTGCACAAGCACAAGTCCCCCAAATACAGGTGGAGGTGTCCTGCAGTGTTGAGATGTGTGCAGAAAGAAACAAGGAGTTCCCAGCTGCTGAGGAGTGAATAAGGAAAAATCAGTCATTTACCCTGTCAGCTTTATTGCAGGGGAGAGAAATAACCTTTTGGGACTAAATACCATTTATGCAGGGTTTCTAGTTGAAATCCACTTAGTGTTTGTGTTGGTTCCCTGCTTGCTGTTAACAGGACTTCAGTGTGTGTGTGTGTGGGACGCAGCTCAGTCAGAACAGACTCTCCCTGTCCCTGAGAATGCTGAGGGAACAGCCACAGCAGGAAAAAGCTGGGACATGTAAAAACTGCTGTGTGCCCTGGAGCATCCTGAACTCTGCAAATCATGTTGTGACTGAGAAGTGCAGGAAAAGGCTGAGGTGTGAGCAGGGGAACAGGCAGGGATATTGTGACAGCTCCTACACCACAGTGCTCACAACAAATGTTTTTCTGGATAGCTGTGAAACGTTATCCCCGTGGAAAAATGGAATATTCAGGTCTGTGGGAAATAGGCCCCGATAAAACTAAAGTATCAATGTGTCTTTTTACTGGGGATGTAATTCTCACTCTGATTCTGAAGCCACAGGATTGCCAGACAAAACAGAGTGTTAAAGCACCTTGGCTGCTGCGCCAGTGTGAAGTGGCAGAAATACTGAGAGTTTTTAATAGCCAGTGAATATTGAAGTGTTCAAACTGCACATGCTGGGGCTAAGTCATGTGAATTGACTTAGTGCTGTTTTTCTAAGGGTTCATACATAAATAATTGATTTTTACTTAAGAATAAGCATCCTTTAAAATAAAAATAAAAAATCCAGGCCAATAGAGAGCTGTTGCTTGAACCAGAATAGGCAGTTGTAAAAGAGTTTGCTAGCAAAAACAACACAAAATGGGCTTTCCACACATCTGTCCTCACTTCTCCCAAGAACTGTGGATTGTAGCAGGGAAGGCAATTTTACACCATAAATTAAAAGAGAAATCAACAGGGTTTGTAAATCTGTAGTTTCAGAGAAAGATGCTGCAGTAGTGGTTTGCAAAAGCAGGCAGAAGTTGCAGTGGTGGAATTATATTTTTTGTGCTTCTGTCAACACTGTATAAAATCAGTGAAAGGGAGAGAAGGGTGCTGCTGGTTCAGGTCCTTGCCAGGATGCCCTGCTGTGGTTCAGGAGGAAGAAGCAGCTGAGGCCCCTCTCCCACATCTCCAAGGGTTACTGAAATCAGGCTGGCTGCTCTCTGATGCCATCTCTTGTTTCTGTGTCCTTTTCCACAGCAAGGGCTCCCTGACACGTGAAGGAAAAGTTTCCCTTTCTTTTTGGGGGCGATTTCATTGGGGCTGGGGTGTTCGTGTGGGGATGAGCTGCTCTCTGGCCAGCAGGACCTGGCTCATCAGTTGTTAGCCCAGTCAAATCAGGCACATGGTGCCAACTAACAGGGCACTCTCCAAATCTGAGGCTGTGCATTTTACAATTTCCTTTTTATTCAGAGTGTTCAGAGAGGCTCTGAGAAGGTCACCAGGGCAGGGAATTGCAGGCTTTGAGCCCTGCTGAACTTTTGAGCATTTGTACACAGCCAGCAGGGATTGTTCCCTTCCAGTCTCTCCCAGCACATCACGGTGAGAAGCTGAAGATGTTCAGGCAGCTCTTTTCTCCCAGGAGCCAGTGAAGGATGTGAGCAGTAGCAGAGTTTTTGATGTTGTTGCTGCATTTACTGAGGTTTTATTTGACTTCTGGAGGCATCCTCAGCCATGGCAAGTAAGCCTTAACAAGCAGGCTTTTTGTCTTTGTTTTTTAACTTCTTATTTTAAAGGGAAAGGGTGACACTGCACAATTAAGAAATGATGCAGGGGAGAGTTTTAAGCTGCTTTTCCAAAGTAATAATGAAATAGGAGTAATCTTCCCCCTTGGCTCATGTCTGCCATTGCCTCAACAGCCTCTCACAAATGGGATGAAATTGCAGGGTGGGCTCTGTTTTGTCTCTAACCAGTGCTGTTCTACTCCCCACTCTGTTCTCTTCCCTGTCATGCAAGTGTAAATCCTTTCTGGCAGTTGGAATATGTTTCTGTGGTGCATCAGAGACAGGCCCAGGTTTTTAAGGCATTTTTGGGGTGGAAAGCTGGCTGAGGAAGCCAGGAGAAGGTGTCCTGGTTTTGGGCTCTATTACGCGGGTCTCTGGCTGGCCATGAAGGATTGGAGTGCTTGTCCTGGAAGAATTCTGAGTTTCACATGCAGACATTTATTATCTTTAATAAAATACAGTGTCTGAACCTCAGGCTGTATCCCTTTAGTTCTCTTGCTTTTTCTCCCCACCATGATTTGTCAAAAACTAAATCCAGTCCTTTTGCTAATAAAAAACCTCACTAAGATTTGCAGTTGGACTTCACATCCAGCACACACTCATCTGTTCTTGGCAGGTTGGGAAAAGCTCTCACCCACCTTCCCACACCTCCCCAAAACCTGGTGACGGCCCACTTGATGCTCTATCCATCTATAAATTACTCATATTTTGTCACAATGGATGTTTGCAGCTTGTTAATGAGCTATTAATGTTCTGCATCTAAGAATAAAGCAGAAACAGAAAAAGGGTTGATGTAACAACAAAGTCCTTAAATCTGAGCAAAGTGAAAAGGAGTTCCTGGTGCCCTCAGTCAGTCACAGCACAGCACGTTTCAAACAGACAAACTCTCCGTCTGGCTGACTTGGATGACTGGAATTCACCCAGGAAATGAGTTTGTGCTCTGAGCATTTTAGAGTGGTGCTGTTTGCAGCCTTCTGCCCCCTTTGCCTCCTGGCAGGAATCACATCATTCTGTGAGAATCCAGATCTGGGGTGGGGGGGTGTGGGTCAGGATGGGGTGAATCACACAGGAAACCGGATCGGGAGCTCAGCACTGAGCTCTGCGACTCAGCAGAAAAACTCTGAACACAAAGAACAGCCACACACTGCATCACTGCTGGAAATCAAAATGTGAGAGGCTTGGACTGAGTCACTTAACAAGTAAATAAATGGTAAATGAAGTGTGTAATTTACTGTGGCTCAAATGTGTTGCCTCAAAAGAGAGAAGCCCTGTTCAGCTGCACGAGTGTGTGGTTCCAGCAGTGGTGGGAAAAGCCTTTTCCAGAGGCAGGACTCTGGGAAAGGAGCAGGGCATGGATGTAATGGTGTAAGACAGAAGCCAGATGTGACAATACCTGGAATCCCTGATTAATGATTTCCCTGGTCTTTAGCTGTCTGATTGCCCTGTCAATGCTTCCCTAATCAGAAAATCAAAGTACCAAGTGATGAACATTGATGTGCCTGGAGCACTGCTGGTGGTAACCTTGAAGGTGTAATGCATGAAAAGTTCTACTTCAGGCTCTGGTAGTTGTAAAAGCAGGGGCTGAAGAGACAATATGCCTGCAAAACCTTAGTTTCCCTGGAAAAGGAAATGATGTTTGCAGGACTTCCTGTTCTTCAGGTGCACAACTGGTAACACTCCTGACTGCCACCAACAGACTGCAGTAATCCGCAGAGTCATGTCACCCATACAGGTGGCAAGAGATTGGGAGGACCAGGAAAGAAATCCAAAATCCAGTGCTGGAAGCTTCCTGCTAGGCTCAGTTTTAATATAATCTTCTTTTCCTGAGTCTGCTGCTGAAGTGCTGAGAGTGGAATTGGCTCTCCAGAGAGCATTCCCATTCTGACAGCTGATATCCACTTAGGTCCTGCTGTCAAACTGAGATCCTTTCCAAGTGCCTGGGGACTGATTGTCCACTGCACCAGCCTGGAGTGAAAATGCAGCTTTAAATGGAAATGCATCCATGGAAGTCATGTGGCAGAGGAGGGAGCTAATGGAATCCTGCTGGGGTTTGCCCTCACCTCAGGCCTGTGTCCAACATCACCTCTTCAATCAGCTCACTTGGAAGGACAGCTGGGAATTACAGCAGCTCTCACAAGGAGAATTAGTATTTTACCCACTTAGAATTTATTATTTTTAAAAATTTACCCTTTACAGAGCAAATGGTACCCCAAAATAAAGTTCAAATGAGTTGGAAATTCTCCTCCTTGAAATTCCTCTGATATGCGGCTTTTAAATGAAGCCTTACAGACTAGTCCTGCTGCAGGATGGAATGTGTCTCTGAAAAGGGAGATGGCTGCCTGTCCTATGGATGGGGGATGTACAGCTAGGGCTAGGGTGAATCATCTGGTCTTTCCTGGCTTTATTTTCTTTTGGTGTTCATCAAAACTGAAAGCCTGTAAGTTCTTCCTTCCTGCAGGGCAGGTTTTTCTATGCCTCCCCTCAAGTCTCTTTGTTCAGCACTGATTTTTCTCCAACCTGTGTATCTACTGCTGAGAACTCTGATCCAGGCAGTTGCTTTACATTCAGGTTCGTTGTGGAAGAACATTTCCCAAGCCCACTTTTCCTCCCAGTCTGTGTTTTTCACCGTGTCCCATGAGAAGGAGATGGCTTTCTGAGGAGATCTGTGTTTGCATTGCAACTGGCAAACCCACCCTCACAGGCAACAAATCTCATCTGTGTTTGGTTGTACCAAGTGAAGCAGCACCAATTTGTGCTAAGAAACACCCTAATCTGACTGCAGCATATGTATTGAAACTGTGCTCACAAGAGCATTGATAATTGTAGAATTCCTTTATTTTGGTTCTGCAGAGGGAACAGCCTGTTCCTTTTCTTCAGACTCTTTGCTCTTCTGCAGTCTTTCAGGCTCTCTCCTTTCCCCCGGGCAGAAAGATTAATAGGAACCTGTGTCTGGGGAGAGCTCGGGTTTTCCTGCTTGCACTCAGTTTCTTGGCAGCTGCCCCCTCTCCCTTTCCCTCTGTACATTTGATCCAAATAAATAATGCTTTATGCTGGGAGGAGTTCAGGAGGAAATCTTGTCCAGCCAAGGGTGGTGAGACTTGTCCTGGGAGGGGCAGTGGGACAGCCTCAGGAATGGGATGGAAGAGACAGGACATGTTTCAGGCACCTGGCCAGTTGGTTTCTTTGGCTTAATTAAGGCATTTACTCTAAGCCTCCAACTCACTTCATTTTTTCGTTGTATTATTAAAGATCTGCTTGGGACTGCTGTCCCAAATACATTCTGTACTAATTGTGTATGTTGGTATTAAAAATCTACTTAATTCTCTATGTTTCAAACATCTTCCCATGGTGCGTGGAT
The DNA here is from genome assembly GCA_019023105.1 of Diglossa brunneiventris. Taxonomy (NCBI): domain Eukaryota; kingdom Metazoa; phylum Chordata; class Aves; order Passeriformes; family Thraupidae; genus Diglossa; species Diglossa brunneiventris. The sequence goes on from CM032356.1 coordinate 64,212,044, forward strand.
ACTTGTGCTTGGCTAACAGACTGTCACACAGGGTTCGCATTGGCTGTGTGGCATCAAATTAACTGGGCGAGCCAGCTCTGTGAGTTCTCAATAAACAGGTACTGCAGTAACAGGAGATTAAAAACTGCAGTAATGTGATATTTTTAAAGCATTGTGGTTTTTTAAGCTTAGAAACTGTTGTGCTGTGCTGTGAGCTGTTCAATTTCTTCTCAGAGAAGAAAACCACACCATTATTTTTTTCCCAAGTGCCATCAGTGTCCTGTGTGAGGGCATTGCTCCCCGCAGGGCAGTGTCTGGCCCAGAGGGCAGGGAAGGAACACTTGATAACAGAAGAGCTGGGTCTGGTGAGCCCAACCTCTGCCCTGAGGTGAGAGGTGCAGCTGGGGAAGTGGAACTTGTGGCATTAACGCCGCAAGAGGTGATGCCAGCACAGAGAAACAAATAAACAAATATATCTGCACACACACACAGATGTACGCTCAGAGTTTTGTGGAAATGCAGCTTCCTCGAACACATTTCCATTGCCTGCTAGTCCCTGCAGATCTGTCACCATGCCTGGGCTGGCATGCTGTGCCCTCCTGGGGCTGTGGCACAAAGAGTCAGGGCTGCTGAGACACATGAATGCCAGGAAATACAAGATATTAATTTCCTGCATTGATCAGTGGAAGGCGTCCAGGCTGATTTCAATAATGAAAAATAACCCAAGCGCTGCAGCACTAAAGCTTGCAGTTCACTTTCTGACAAGGCTGCCTGCAGCAATCCAAGCTCCTGGAACTGTTTCATGTGGAATTATGCAAAGGGATTTTAAAAGTTCAACTACAAATCATTTCACTAGATAAGAGTAGTGGTGCAGGGGAGAAACATTTTACTGCACTAGTTCTCTGTGAGAGTAATGCTCCATTTCATCTCTGCAGTACCAACCTGGATGATAGGAAATATATCCCAGGAATCCAAGACCAGTTTTTCCTCCCTCATTGGAAAGGCACTTCAGCTGGTTCTGCACCGAACCAGGGTGTGAGACCTGACCTGGTCCTGGCAGCTGATGCAGTCCTGAATTATTTTTCTGTTACTTTACCTGGCAGCAAATCAGAAGGAAATGGGGTCTCTTGGAAATGCTGAGGAGATTTGATGAGGAAATATTTTTAACTTTGGCTGTAAAGGGTTTAGGCATTGGAGAAATGTTTAATGGCAGGGATTCTGTGTAGAAGCTTGTTGTGACACAAATGCTCACATTCTCCTCTCCCTCTGCTGGAATTGATGCTGTGCTGGTGGCCACCATTCCTACCCAGGTGTGCAAACAAATCTCCATTTCCCACACACACCTGCCGTGCCATTTTCCTCCCCACTGGGTATGATTTGGGGCACACCCTGTGCCTGAAGATTTGCTGATTAACTTTGGGTTGTCTGGGCCGTGCCCATCCCTCCAGACCCTAAAAACACCTTGCACTTTGCTGGGGAGGGGAGGGAGCTCCCAGCACATCACTGTTGGCACTGGAAGTAAAAGCAGGCACAGGCTGCAGCATCCTAAAGCTTGTCCCTTTCTGATCAGATCCCTGGAGCTTTGGGAGTGCTCTCTGAGTCTGGGCAGGTAAGGAGCAGCAGTGAACGTGGCACCTGAGCACTGAGGGCAGGGGGAAGGGAATAAAGTTCCCCCTGAGCCCGAGAGCTGGCGCTCAGTTCCTCCTGGAGGGGGCAGAAAATCCTGGGTGGCTTTTGAAGAACCAACAGCAGAGCTTGTCCTGTTTCAAACCCAGTGACTGAACACAAAATGCCTCTTGATGAACCACTGGGCATCCAGGAAGCAGAGGATCTGATGGGTATTTTATTCTGAGACCAGATCTGATGGGTGTTTTATTTTGAGACCCTTTTTTATGATTATGTCTCTCACAGTTATACTGCTGCCTGTTCGTGTCTGTCAGCAAGATGGCAAAGCAGCCCAGGTGCCAGCAGCCTGTGCCATCTGCCCTGTTAGAGTGTGCACTGGGCTGCCTAGAACAATGCTGGCATCTCAATATTCCAGGTGCCTTAAGGAGTTTCTCAGACTAATTAAATGTGCAACTTGCAGAGATCATTGGATGCCAGATTGCTGTGGCTGGGAAAAAGCTCCTAAAGCAGCTTTATGATGGTAGAGGTGTATTTCAGATACAAAAACAAGGGGACATTTGATTTCAGATTAAAGAAATTAATAAGCATGTGGAAATGTATTTTCCTGAGCCTGCCTTCATAAATCTCCACAGTTTACTTAGAAGTAAAAGTGGCAGTCACTGAGTGAGGAGTATCTATGTAGGAAGTGGCAAGATTAAAGAACTCTTGGTTTAATGTTTATAAAGAGAAATTGACAAGTTTCTGTGGTTGCCAAACAGGCATTTGACCGGGATGTTTTCTTCCTTAAACTTTTGACTGCTCTTTTGGCTTGGATTTGTCATTTTGCTTCATCAGTCACATGAGAGGAAGGGGAAAGGGAAATAAGGGAAAAGTTGTCTTTTGGCAATGAGATCTGCAATGAATGCATATGTGACAGTTCCAACTGTCACAGTATGAACTGTAGCAACAGAGAGGAAAACTGGTCTGATTTTGTGCTCTGGGTCACGGGCACAGAACTCAGACCTTTCCCCAAGGAATGAGAATCCTGGCCATAGGATTCAGTGGGTTTGAAGACAGTTCATCAAGACAAATGCCAACACATGATGACTTTCAACCTAGTGGGACTTCTGTCCTCAGTATTTGATTCAGAAATTCATTTTGGTGTGTGGTTTGCATTTTGCTTAGATATTTATTCCTAGATGGTACACACCCACTGTTTAGTTAGGTAGGCTGAGTTCTCACAATAGGAATTGGAAGAATGAACTTGCAACAGGAATTTCAGTGTAACTCCTTGAGTAAAACATGCAGTCCAGGTTGGTAGAAGAGGCACAGCTGGCATTTTCCAGCCTGGCTCCTGCCCTTCACTCTTCTCTCTCTAAGCCTGAGTTTACCTGGAAAGTTTTGCCTTTCAGGTAAAGGAGCCATTTCTTTGTCTCCTCATGTCAGAAGTGTCACTCAGCTGTTTTGCTGTCTCTTTCCCAGGCTCCCATGGCATTGCCAGTGTCCTTAGGGAGCACAGCAATGGCACAGCACTGACTGTGCCTCCTTGCACTGCCCAGGCCTGGGCTAATAGCTGCTATGGATAGGAATGGACTCTGGGAAAGAGCAATAAATTCATTTGTAGCCTCTCTCTGCAGTGCCTTGAACTTTTTCATTTCCAAGACGGGGAGAGAGGACAATAGAAACAATCTGCTGGTGGGGTGAAGGCAGTGTGGAACCTCAGTTTCAGGGGGGGCTCTGTGTGGGTCCTGGGCACCTTCCCTCAGCACTGAGCAGCTGGCAGGTTCCCATCCCACAGCCAGGGCTGGGAAGAGCCTGCCCAGGGGGAAGGGGAGCAGCACCACCCTCCAGTGCTCTGCTTGCCATGGACAGGGCATGATGTGTCATTTATGTCACTGCTGAAATAGAGAGGGGAGATAAGGGAATTGTTCCTGCAGCAGCTGGAGTCACTGTGACACTGTAATAGAGGAGCTCACTGCACAGAGAGGGATGCTGAGCTTTAGGAGATTCCTTGAGTTCACGGCAGTACAGCCTGGCTTGCTTTGAGTGGCAGGAATAAGCACTGCCTGAATTAACCACTGCCTGTTGGTCTGTGCTGCTGTGCAGAGGGGCTCTCCTTGTGACGCCTGCGGTTCTTACTTCAGTGCCAAAATGATGATGGGTAGGCAGCGAGGAACCTCATCGCTCTTAAAAGCAAATTTCTAATCCAAGTGGAACCTTTCAGATATCCCAGCTTTTCCTTATGGGAAAGCACAGCCGGTAGAAATGCCACCCACGGGGAAATCAGGAGGGCAGGTTTTTCTGAAAGCAGATGGCAGGTACCAGAGCCAGTCCTGCTAGCAGGAAAGCAAACTGGTGAGAATTGCGTTTGAGATTTCAGGGCAGCTTCTGCCTGATCAATTTTGTTTGTTTTTAATCAAGTGTCATTACATTACCATAAAAAAAAAAAAACAACCAAAAACCCCAAAGTACATCCTGAGGGAAAGTACAGTGACATGCTCCAGCCTGGACAAAGCCACAGGTAGCTAAACTGTTGGTTCTTGTACAAGCAGAGGAAGAAAACATTCCCTTTATATGAGTTTGATACATGACACTTAATTGTGCAATGTACGCCGGCAGTTTATATACAGACACGAACGGGACGGGGTCTGCTCGGAAGCGTCTGGAGCTGTTTATTTCTCAGCATCTGCCTCATTACATGATTTAACACATGTATAGATGTGAGCAGCTCGCTGTCCAAGCAGCAATCCCAAGAAACTTAATGTTACAGTATACCAAATACACATCTTAGCCAATTACACAAAGCGAAAGCATATTGACAGTGATTCTACCCAATCATAATGAGCACACGTAGCTTTTGGTTAAGACAATGCTTGCTTATTTTCTAATACAATGCCCGTTTATGAAAGACAACGCACAGAGCCCTATTCATCAACTTAACCTTGCTAAAGAAACTTTTTGCAACTCAGGAAGTCATTCTGACAAGCACTAATACACAGCTCTATTGTTCGATTCCCATATCTTCTCTACCGCTTACTTATCTTTTCTGATGCTTCAGCACTGTTCACAGCTCCGCTGTATCTGAGGCCTGTCTCTTGCCATCTTCCTAAAACCCTCTAAATTTATGGATTCCCACACAAGGGTGCCTTTTGGGATGGGGGGCAGGAGCCCAGTAGCTATTCGCAGCCTCTGGAGCTCTCTGGGGGGAGGTGAGGGGGCCTTTGGGCAGGTGCTGGGCTGAGAACCAGGGTGAGGGAGAAGGTAGATGTTGAGCTTCAGGCCTCAAGTGTCCCCAAAGTTGGGATCCCATTAAGGTGGGTGGGACAGCTTCTAGAGACATTGAAATGAGGGCAGAAACTGATTTGTGACCTTATCAACAGCCCCAAGCTGCAGTGAGAAGCAGGAGCAGCTTTTAGCTGCAGCCAGTAGGAAGCAGAGGAGCTGGAGCTGAGGCAGCAGAGCTGGAGGAGACAGAAATATGGTAGGGGGTTTGGGGTAAGTGGGGCTGGGATTGTGGAGCTGAGAGGTGAACTGCATGGTTGGAGCTGAAATTCCTGTAAGGGCTGCGATCTGAGCTCAAACCACACAGAGCTAGAGCTAAAGCAAAGATCCTGCCCTGAGAAGCAGTACTAGCATTATGTGGCGCTGCTGTGAAGATGTTGAGCAGGAAGTGGAACAGAAGAGCTGGCAGTGAAATAAAGCTTGTGGGATTGGAGCTGAAATCACTGGGGCCAGGGTGGGGACTGCAGTGATGCAGCATCAATCACTGTTCAAAGGGATGCTCACTGTAGATCTGAAGAGTAACCGTAGAATGGGACACAAAATGAAAAAGCTGGAAATAGAATAATGACTGCCAGAATGGGGTGAGGATGGTGATACTGAAGGTGGAGGTCAAACCTCACAACTCCAGCCAAAGCCAAAACCCTGTTCTCTCAACCTGAAAGCAGCTTTGCCTGGCAGAGCAGGAAAAGAGCACAGCTGGAGATGAAAGAAGAGAGCTGGCAGTGAAATACAGCTTGTGGGTCAAGAGCTGAAATCACTGCGGCAGGGAAAGGGAAACTGTGGGGTTGGGATGGAAACGGAAGGGCTGACATGGAGACTGTACGATTTATGTGCTAAACGCACGGCAGGCATGTGATAGGGATGCAGGGGCTGGGTATTGTGACTGAAAGCAGAACAGCATGTGTGGAGCGAAAATGGGGCTGCAGCCTTGCGCCTGAAAACCCCATCGATGCCATGATGTCGCCTAGATCTGTGATTGCATCTCTAGGGATTGAGCCACAATCACTGTGGGGCTGGGATTCTGGTTGAAAATGGGTAAGAAATGGTAGGGCTGAGAACGGGGCTGTGGGCATCAAGGTGAACTTATGCAGGGGCTGGCACAGTGAGTGGGGATTTTTGGTGGGAGCTAAAATCACTGCAGGGCTGGGATATTGCTGGTGGGGTGGGCTTAGAGAGCCTCGGGCGGGAGCTGAATTGTTGCAGAGCTGGAGCCACAACCAAGATGCTGCCCTTTGAAGCTGGACAAACACAGAGCAGGAGCTGGAAACGAGAGCTGGCAGTAAAATAAAGCTTGTGGGTCAAGACCTGAAGGAGCTGAAATCACTGGGCCTGGAGCTGTCATCATTGCGTGTCTGGGATCGGGGCTGAACACGGCATTGGGACCACAGGGTTGGAACAGAGACTTTAGTGTTCTTGCGCCGCAACCCCTGTAGGCCTGTGACATGGATGCAGGGGCTGGGTATTGTGACTGAAAGTAGAACAGCATGTGTGGAGCAAAAATGGGGCCGCAGCCTTGCGCCTGAAAACCCCGTCGATGCCATGGTATTGCCTCGATCTGTGATTGCATCTCTAGGGATTGAGCCAAAATCACTGTGCGGCTGGGATTCTGGTTGAAAATGGATAAGAAACTGTAGGGCTGAGAACGGGGCTGTGGGCATCAAGGTGAACTTATGCAGGGGCTGGCTGTGTTCTATTTTAAGGGGAACGGGAAAAGTATTGTTGTCATCTGATGGGTTTGATTTGATGGCAGCCAGCCCATTTTATTCATCCTAAGGTTTAAATGGAGGGGGCAGCCCTGGTGTCCCTCCTTTTCAAGGGTTTGAATGGAGGTCAAAATCCCCGTTTTCCATCGGTTGAAGGCTTTCATTTGAGGAAGAGCCCTTCTTTTCTGCTCTGCTAGGGGATGAAATGGAAGGGGAGAAGACATTTCTTTGGCCATGTTGAAGTGAGGTGAGCCCCGGCTGCGGCGTCAGTTTCGGGGTTGAGTGGCAGGAAGCTGCAGCTGTGGCAGCGTTTGCAGGGCTGCAATGGGGCCGTGCCGCTGCATTTGAGGGCGCCACTTGTGCCCCTGCGTGCCGGAGGAGCCGCCGGAGGAGCCGCTTTGCTGCCGGGAGCCGCGCTCCGTGCGGGGCCGGCAGCGCGGGCTTCAGCTGCTGAAAGTTCCTGGGTGTCGTGCTTTGGAGGTGCTTTGGAGGGATTCATTGCATCAGTTTGTTTTGTTTGCAGTGGGCGCACGCTAAGGGAGATGGTGTTCTCGCTGACTGCTATGGTTCTCGGTTCAGGTGGTGCTGATAAAGGTTTGTTTTGGGTTGAGTTTTGTTGTCGGATAATTTTTTTGCCGGGCTATGATGTTTTGAAAGGCGTGCAATGGTTTTTACGGGTCATAGAGTGAAGTAGCGGTTCGGATTTGAATTCTGTTGCGGTGGCTTTTATTAGCGTGAGTGTGGGGTGTTTGTTTTGTAGCGTCATGTCGTTAATAGCAGCGGGGTTTTTAAAATCTTTGGAATTGCATTTGTGTTGATCGTCTTCCAGGGCTTTTGCTTCTTTGGTTTGTTTGATTGGACTGTATGTTTGATTGTTACGGATCATTTGGGAGATCTAGTTGATGGTTCCGTTTCTCTTTAGGCTTTGTGTTTAATTCTAGCTGGTATTTTTAATTTGATAGATTGAGGCACTGTGGGTTTATTCCGCTAGGAATAATTTTTTTGTTGCAAATTTAAGTTTATTCGGCTTGGGGGATATTTTGGTGGTTTTTAAAGGTTTTGTTTTGTTTGGTTTTTTTTTTTTTGTCTTTTGATGCATTCGGTTGTTTATTAGTTTTACTTTTGGGAACGTGGGTATTTATATGATGGGTCATTTTAGGTAGTTTTTTGCTTGAGTAGTTATTTTCTTATTTTTTAGTTGTTGAGATTTATTTTACATCGTTAATTAGTTGGGTTTTTAAAGTTATTTTGATAGCGTCTCGGTTATTCTTTGAGTTTGTGTAGAGGTAGAATTTTGGTTCTTTTTTTTAGTAACGTTCAGGGTCAGTGGCACTGTTTGGAGTTGAGTAAGTTGGTTTGATTTTTTTTTTCCAGTAGTTTTTGTGATTTTCTGTGTGTTTCTCTAGGGTTTTCTTTTATTTTCGTTGCATTTTTCTGATGTGATGAGAATTGTTAGTGAAAAGGGCATCGTGTGGGATTTTTTCGCTGGCAGTTGTTCGGCTGGTGGAGGTCTTTTGATATTTTTGGAGGATATTGGTGGGAATTTGATGCTGTTTGGTCATTTTATTTAGGAATTGGATTTTAAATGTAAAGTTATAACTATAACTATATTTAAACAAAACAAATATATGCAGATATATAGAAAACATAATGAAATCTTTTAAACTATAAAATAACATCAATCGATACAATACATAATACAAGTAATACCGTGTATATCTTATTATCTTATATTATAGGAAAAAGATATAACTATAGTACATCAATATGATATAATATATAACAAGTTATAGATATGATAAATATAATTATAAAAACAATTTTAAGGTAGTTTAAAATGAAGGGGGGTTTTGTTTTTTATTTTGCAAAAGCAGGAGTTTTAGTATGAAAATTATAAATACAAATAATAGAAAGGTAGAAATCTAAGTATAAAAATATATCATAAATACATAGATTTCTCTGAAAATTGAAAATATAAGAAAAAAATAAGTTGTAGCAGTAGATATGGTACATAATAAAAATAATTTATCGATATTATTTGAATATTATACATATTAAATATAATTATTAATATAATGCATCAAAAGAAATGATAAATATAAATGTGAATATAATGATGCAAGCTATAAATATAAAAATATTTCAATATATTTTAAAAGAAGGGGTTTTTTGTATTTGTTTGGTTAGAGACGGGATTTTTATTTTAAATAATTAAAGTGTTGTAGAAATATAAATCTAAATATAGAAATATACAATCAATATAAAAAGATATTGATAAAACCACAAAATATAAATATATATAAATAATAGCAATGGACATAATATATTCTATAAATGACATAACACATCCGTGTCCACTCTAAATATGCATGTGAATATAACTCGTAAATTTATTTTAATATGGTGTTAAAGCAAGGGGGCTTGTTTGGTTCCTGTTGGGTAAGAGGCAGGTTGTTGGCATTTATTTCAGAGGAGGTTTTGGAGGGGATGGCCCCCGTTGTTTTTTGCCGCCTTCCCTGGCCGCAGCCCCAAGGCGCCCCCGGCCGGGGTGGTCGCCAGTGCTGCCGCCTTGTGGGCAGAGCGCGGTACTGCAGCCGTGCGCCGACAGGCAGCCGAAAGGCCGCCGTCTTGGGAGTGGCGTGCCGCGGGTGTCGCGGAGGGGCTTGACCTTCTCAAGATGGCGGCAGGAAAAGCGGGAAAATGGAGGACCCCGGTGGGCGAGCAGGCGGACTGCCTGCATGGAACACCCACGCCGGCGCGGCCGCGGCGGGATTTTTTGTGGCGTCTTAAGTGTACCCGAGACGGGCTGTGGGCTCAGCGGCGTCGTGGGCGGGCGTAATTTGTCAGGTTTGTGCCAGGCATTGGGCAAAACGCCTCTCTCTGCCGGGAGGGCCCCTCTCGGCCGCCATCTTGGGAGCGGCGTGTCTCGAATGTCGCAGACTTTCTTTGACCTTCTCAAGCTGGCGGCCAAAAGGGCGGGAAAATCGCCGCCCCCGGGAAGTCTGCCGCCCTGTGGCCACAGAGCGGTACTGCAGCCGCCCCCGAGCCAGCGCCCTGCCCCTGGCCGGCGGGTGCCGGGGGCGGGGGAAGGACGCGGCGGCCGAGCGAGGGAAAGGCGAGGGGAGGCGGGGTGTGTAAATGGCGCGGAGGGGCGAAGGACGTTCAGGAGCGCCAAGGGACGCCATGGCCGAGAAGAACGGCCGGGGCGGGGGCGGCCCGGCGGGGCCGGTTTCGGCGGGCGGCGGAGGCGCGGTCGCAGCGCTCCGCGGGCCGGGGGCAGCGGGCGGGCGGGGACGGGCGAGCGGCGTCTCAACACGGCTGCACCCCCCCGAGCCTGCGCACGCCCCTCTCCAGGCGCTGGAAGCGACCCCGGGCCGGGAAATCCCCGCGGGGCGGTGCCGGGGCGGCGGGCAGGCGGCGCAGGAGGCAGAGCGGGGCCGTGGCGCTCCCCGCCCTTTCTGCCGCCCGCTTTGCAAGGTCAGGCCAGTCGCCCGTCCCGTCCCGCCGCCTCCCGGTCTCTGTAAACTTCTGTCTGGCTGCACAGCTCCGTGCTGGAGAGTGGGAGAAAAGTCCCTGCTGGTTGCCGTGCCCTCGGTGGGCAGAGAGCTCTGACCTTGGCCGGATGGGCTGGTGAGTATTGGATCAATGGGCATGTGCTTTTATGTATTTAGTGACCTTTACAGATTTATTCCCCAGGTTTTTTGAGTTCATAGAATCATGGAATAATTCCGATTGGAAGGGGCTCTAAAGATCACCTAATTCCAAGCCTGCTGCCGTGGGCAGGGACGCGGTTCCATAGACCAGGTTGCTCAGAGCCTCATCCCAGAGCACCGATGGGTCTCGAACACTTCCAGGGATGGGGCGGCCGCAGCATCTCTGAGCAACCTGTGCCAGCCAGGTGCCAGAGGAGGAAGAAAGCCCTTCCCACCTGGAGCAGAGGCTGCTGCAGCTTCGTGTAGCCTTGTGTCACCGAGTGTGTGAGACAGAAGGGCCCCTCCCATGGAGGGATAACAGCACTGAAAGATCTTTTTCGGGAGAAGCAGAGCAATGGAACGCCAAAGTAGGCTTCAGTTCTCCCAGCAGATTTGGGAACAACTTGAAGGAGGAGCAGAGCTGGCCTGGTGCTTGCCAGCTCTGCAGGCAGTGGGGATGGAGAAGCTGCAATTATCTGTCTTCTTGGCTCAGTCTTTAAAAATGAGGCACTTTTCTGTAGCTCCTTTTCAAGCATTACGTGAAAGTTCCCCTAGAAGTCCAAAGGCAGCTGTTTTCTTGGCAGAAGGAAGTCAGGAAGAGGCAAAGCAGGCAGAGACATCAGGTAAGTCTGGATAAAAAACTTGGCTAACCTATTTTTCCCCCCTCCTCCAAACAGCCAATTTTGAAGCACTTGGCAGAGATCTGCCCTGGGGGAAAAGCAGAGCCAATCTCTGAGAACTGACATGCGAGCTCTGGTGAGGACGGCTGCTCCCCCTGCCTTGGTGTGGGACCTCCTGAGCTCCCGTTCCTGTGGTGGGAGTGTTTCTCCTCTCATCCAGCCAAGCCAGAGACCTCCTAGGGAACGAGCAGGTAAGGCTGAAGTACCAAGATCTCCCCAGTAAGAAGTGACATGGCAAAAGGAAATTGCCTCAAGTTGCAGCAGGGAAGGCTTAGATTGGATTTGAGGAAAGGTTTCTTCACTGAAAGGGTGGTCAGGCATAGGAGCAGGCTGCCCAGGGAAGTCCCCATGCCTGGAGACATTTAAAGGATGCCAAGATGTGGTGTTCAGGGACCTGATTTGGGTGGGGGCTTGGCAGTGCTGGGGCAGCAGCCGGGCTCGATGACCTTAGAAGGCTTTTCCAACCTAAAGGATCCTATGGTTCTGGAAAGCCTTGACCCCTCTGGCTCTAACACAGCACCTGGATGCTGACAGAATGAGGCTGGTCATAGACACTGGAGGTCCCTGTCCCACAGGGAGAGGAGAAGCCAGTGTCACCTGCAGGGAGGGTCTCGTCCCCAGAGAGCAGTCAGTGCCTCCATCCCTGCCCGGGGCTCTGTGTGCACCCTCGGGGTGGACAGCTGCCCTCAGGTTTCCCTCTGGGCATCCGGGAAGAGAACCAGGTCCATCCATGTGGCAGCTCCAGGGCTTGCAGGCTTTGGGGCTTTGCAGCTGTGTGCCTTGTCGCAAGGCGGCAGGGACGTGACACTGCCTGGCAGCTCTGCTGGCCTCGGATCCTTGCTGCTGTCCTCCTTATCCAGTATGGATTTAGCAGCAATCTTCTGTCTTTTCTTTAAAACTGTCCTTGGGATAGTTCAAAGAGAGGGTAATTAGTTATTTCAAAGCCTAATATTTCACCTCCTGGCACTCAAGAGAAAAGACAAAAACCTGCTTTGCATCCTTCTGCCTGGAAGTCATTGTGACACAGGGAAGTGAGGAAGGGGCTGGCCGGGTCACCGAGACCCTGAGATGGAGGTGAGTTTGCATTCCAATTGATTGGAACAGAGGCTCATGAGAAGTTTTCTCAGCTGTCTAAGGCACAGAGCCCTGGAGCCAAGTAAGCCTGAGCTGCTGCATGCTTGCTGTGAGCCTTGAGGGGAGCGTGCATCATTGCAGGCTTGGGATTGACTGAAATGCCCTAAGGAAACCAGCTCTGGGCAGGGAGGGAGGGAGGGAGGGAGGGAAATCCTCTCTTAACATGTGCCAGTTCTTCTGACAGACTCATCACGGCAGGACAGCGTGAAGACTGAAAGTGTAAGGAGATGTGGAGGGAAACAGAGAATCTGACAGGAGTATCGAACACACAAGTGCACAAATTTTGGTTTTTGCTTGGATTTAAACTCAGAAGTTGTAAGGAATGTGGGAATGAGAAGGGACATTTCAGAAGGAGAAGAAGGAGAAGAAGAAGTTGTTGTTACAGTCCTGGCAAAACCTTTTGTTCTAGCTAATAAAAGAAGTTAGTTTAAAAAATAAAAAAGAAAAAAAATGTGGGTTTTTTTCCTTCACTATTATATTATTGGTGGTATATGGTGTGTGGTTTTATTTCTTGGTATTATTAACTCTGTGCAAATTGTTTTTTAGGTAAAGCTAACTTTCTGGATGGGTTGGTTTGTATTTGAGGTAGGATTAATTTCAATAGGTTTCTTTAATAGACTTCTGATAGGTATTACTGGGATTTTGGTTTTGTTTACTGTGTGTATACACATAGAGATTTGGTAGGGCCAGCTCGGCTGCTGGAGTTTTGGGTGTTCATTTATTAGATGGCTTTTGTTAAATGCAGTTTTTAATTTTTGAAAGGTTTTTTTAATGTAGTGGTTTTAAGGTGGTTTATAAGAATTGATTGTATTGTTTATGTTGTTTGTAGTTGGTGTATGATAAGGGATATGGTGTAACTTCTTGAACGTTCGGGTTTTAGTGTTCCTAACTTCCGGTTTCTTTCTGGTTCGATGTTTATTTTAGTTTTATTTTTGGGGACAGGGGCATTTATATGGTGGGTTTTTATAGGCAATATGTTTTTTAATTTAGGTAGTGATATTTTTTAGTATTTTAATAATTTAGATTTTTTATTTTCATGCTTTTATTTTTTTTTTAATTTGAAAAAATAATTTTTATAGATTATTGGTTATTATTTGTGAGTTTGCATAAAGGTAGAGCTTTGGGGGCTTTTTTTAGTAATGTTTAGGGTCAGTTGTACAGTTTTGAGTTTAGTGAGTTGGTTTGATTTTTTTTAATGGGTGTTTTTTTATTAGTAGTTATGTGATTTTCAACGTGTATTTGAGTTTTTTGGGTTTTTGAGATTTAGGTTTGGGTTTTTGGGTTTAGGAGGAAGTTTATGACGAGAATATATGGAGGTTTTGGGCTAGTTATAGTGGGATTTAAAATTTATTTACAGTTAGATTTATTTGACTTTGTATGAAGGTTAAATGTTGTGGGATCTTTGTTCTGTTAGTAATAGAAATAGGTTTTGTTTTGATATGCTGCAATGGGATGAGCGTGTACTGCGTACTGGTGCTGACAAAGGTGCAGCATTTTTGTGGTTCTCATGTGTTAGGTTAATGAATTTATATGGTCTAATAAATAGATGAAAATAGAAATAAATATAAATTTAAAAATAAATGTAAAATTATAGTAGTAAAGATATAGAATATAGAAAAGAAATAGATACATATATAAAACTATAATATATAGTATATTATTGTAACATACTATAATATATATAAATGATAGTCTATTATATATATACAAAGATATATAAATATAGATTGTAAATATAAAAATATTTAAATTAATTGGGGATTTTTAAATTTTATTTGGTTATAGGCTGGGGTTTTTTATAAATAATATAAATATAAATAATACAAAATAGAAATACAAATATACAAATGTATAATGTATATACCAATATCTATAAATATTTATTATAAATAAATATAGGTAAAATAAATACACAATATAAAAATAATGTATCTATTTATATATTAAAAGGTATTCTAATATATATATTTAAATATAAATAAAAATTATAAATGTAAATATGAATAGAATTATGAAAAATCAAATTCTTTTTAAAATTTTAGGTATTGTTTAAATACAGGGGTGTCTGGTTTTTATTTGGTTAGAGGCAGGGGTTTTATTTAAATAATATAAGTATTCTATAAAGGTAAATCTAAATTTAGAAATAGATAATAAATATATTAAGATATATTACTAAACTATTAATATAAATTTAAATTAAAATATATGTAAGTCATATGAGGAGATGTGATATAGATTAGAAAGAACATTATAAGGCAATATAAATTATAAATATACATGTGAATATAAGTATGGAAAATATAATTTTAAAAAAAATTAAATATAATTGAAATTAAAGGGGTTCTTTTTGGCTTTAATTTGGGTAGAGGCAGGGGATTTCTTTTAAATAATAAAAGTTTTACAGAAGTAAAAATCCTAACACAGAAATATATAATCAATATTGGGAAAAATACCAATCACTTGTTTATAAAATTTTAATAGTAATAAAATGGTTATAAAAATAGTAATACAATTGGAATAGCAATAATTTGGACAGTTTGAATTAGGACAATATGAGACAATAAAGACAAAGAGTTATGGACGTCCAGGTGCCTTTCTCTGGGCAGCACGAGCCCGAAAAAGGACACCCGTTAACAAAGGATTAACCCTTAAAACCAATAGCCTGTTGCATATTCATACATTTCATACATGATGCATAAATTCCATTCAAACACAGGATTCTGTCTGGTCATCGTCACCTTCTTCCTCTGAATCCTAACAGCGCCTTCGAGGCAGGAAGAAGTTCGTTTCTTCTAATAAGAGAGCAATAAATTCTTTTCCTCTGAAAGATTTAGGTGTCCTGTGGCTGCTATCTCGCTGCGAGTCCTTTCTTTAAAAAAAGTATCCTACATAGCATCGTTTCTATTTTAACAATTTTTATAACCTAAAACTATATTTAACACAGTACTTAAGAGAATTAATACAGCATTACTCTCTAACACAACACATGTAACATTCATTTTAATATTTGCAAGAAGCCAATCATAAAATACATGCATTTTTCACACTGCTCCATCCATTACTTCACCCACCGCCCGCCGGTGAGTCCCCTCCAGCAGCAGCACATGAGAGCCCGAACCCTTGGAGGACAGCGCAGCTCTCACTGCAGGACAACGCCCAGGTAAGACAGGCAGGGACAACGTCTATGGGCTGCAGGGTGTCACAAGGGGCTGAGGGGAGGGGGCTGGAGGGTGACACAGAGGATGGGGGGAGCTGAGAGGCAGAAGGGGGCTTTAGGAGCAACTGGGGGGCTCCAGGGTGGCACTGAGATGCCGAGAGGCTGAGAGTGACAAGAAGAGGGTGAGGGGAAGCAGATGCCTTGAGGGGCAAAGTGGGGGCTGCTTGAGGGTGACAGGCGAACCAGCCCTCACACCACCCCTAACCTTACCCTAAAAACCACCCCTAACCAGGTGGACAGTGCACCGTGGAGGCCAAGGGACAATGTCAGATGTCTCGGGGTGGCACACGGACATTGCGGGCTGAGGGGCAAGGAGGGGGGACGCTTGACAGATGGAGAGCTCACACTGAGGGTTAGGGGTACAAAGGACACAGGGTACCAGGTAGGGTTAGGGTACAGGTGCAGCAGCCCTCAACCCAACCCCAAGGTCACCCTAAACAGCACCCCTAGGACCCCAGTTTTCCCCAACAGCAGCACAAGGCAGTAACCCCAATGCTGGGACAGCCCCAGAACTCTCCCAGCAGCTGCAGGCAGCAACCCCAATAAAAAGGTAGCAACGATGTTTGTGGTCTAGAGAGTGACAGGTACGAGTTGGGGGCTGAGCAGTTTTTTAGGGTTTTTTTAGTGTTTTTCTCATGGCTTTAAAAGGATATTTTAGGGCTTTTTCGGAGGAGTTTTTCAGGAATTTTCTGTGAACGTTTAGGATACTTTTCGGGCTTTTCTCAGGGTTTTCAAAAGAGTTTGTTAGGGTATTTTTAAGGGCTTTCCTAGTACTTTGAAGAATTGTTTGGGGGGGTTTGGGTGTTCTTGGGGTTTCTTTAGGACTATTGAGGGTATGTGGAGGACTTTTTAGGGCTAGGGTATTTTTAGGTTTTTTGAGGGAATCTTTAGGTTTTTGTAGGGTCTTATCAGGGCATTTTAAGGATTTTTGGGGAATTTTTGGAGCTCTTTTTGGACTATTTAGGGTATATTTAGGGATTTTTAAAGGTTCTTTGGGGATTTTTAGGGGTGTTTTAGGGGTTTTTTTAAAGTAGGGTATTTTCAGTGTATTTTCAAAGTATTCTGAGGCTATTTTTAGGTTTTCATGAGGTTTTTAGGACACTTTGAAGATTAGGGGGTTTTCAGGGAATTATTAGGTTCTTTCAGGGCCTTTTCATGGCACAACACATGGAGGCTGAGGGGCAGCTTGAAAGGCACTGGGGGGGCTTGAGGCTGACAGAGGCTGGGAGCTGAGGGAGGAACAGGGAGAGGGGACAGAGGGGACACAGAGATGCTGAGGGTGGCAGGGGCAGGGCCCTTTCCCTCTGAAACAAAACTCACCAGCGCTGGTTCCCGATGGCGGATTGAAGGACTCCGTTGGCACTAACAAACCAGCAGGAGTTGGCACAGGTGCCAGCTTGGGTTGGGAGGCATCCTGCGTATCGCGGATTTTCAGGAGCCAGCCGGCCACTCCGGGCCACAGGCCCCCAAACTTAGACAGCGACCCTTTCCCTCTGAAACCAAACTCACCAGCCCCGGTTCCTGATGGCAGATTGTAGGACTCCATTGGTATTATCAAACCAGCTCGAGTTGGCACTGGTGCCAGCTTGGGTCTGGGAGGCATCCTGCGTATCGCAGATTTTCAGGAGCCAGCTGGCCACTCTGGGCCACAGGCCCCCAAACATAAACAACAGCCGTTTTCCTCTGAAAGAAAATTCACCAGCCCCAGTTCCTGATGGCAGATTGTAGAACTCAGTTGGCACTTTCAAACCAGCCCAAGTTGGCACTGGGGCCAGCTTGTGGCTGGGAGGCATCCTGCGTATCGCGGATTTTCAGGAGCCAGCCGGCCACTCCGGGCCACAGGCCCCCAAACCTAAACACTGGCCCTTTCCCTCTGAAACAAATCTCACCAGCCCCGGTTTCTGATGGCAGATTGTAGGACTCCGTCGGCACTATCGAACCAGGCCAAGTTGGCACTGGGGCCAGCATGGGTCTGGGAGGCATCCTGCGTATCGCGTATTTTCAGGAGCCAGCCGGCCACTTCCGGCCACAGGCCCCGAAACCTAAACTCCCGCCCTTTCCCTCTGAAACCAAACTCACCAGTCCTGGTTCCTAATGGCAGATTGTAGGACTCCATTGGCATTATCAAACCAGCCCAAGTTGGCACAGGTGCCAGCTTGGGAATGGGAGGCATCCTGCGTATCGCTGATTTTCAGGAGCCAGCAGGCCACTCCGGGCCACAGGACCCCAAACATAAACAGCGACCCTTTCCCTCTGAAATAAAACTCACCAGTCCCGGTTCCTGATGGCAGATTGTAGGACTCCGTTGGCACTATCAAACCAGCCCAAGGTGGCACAGTTTGTTCCCGTGGAAAATCCCAGTCTACAGGATCAGAGAATTGCTTCAGGGTTCGGCCTATATTTTCCCATTCTCCACACCACTCAGGATTTTTCACGCCTGCATCTGCTTCTGGTTCAGGGGTCTCACCAACTCCTCTGGATATCTCAGCCCTCATTCTAGAGAAGCTGCAGACCATATAGAGGAAGCTTACCAGATTAAATACCAGAAAGATGGTCTCTTTAACAGTCAGGGGAAACTGAACATTCTCAAACAGTGACATAACAGCTTCAAAGGAAAAGAAGGAAAAGAAAGGCTGTAAAGTCTTATTCCCGGTTCCTCCTCCAACAAACTGGGTGCAATTACTAATAAATTCCCAAAACATACTACCAGAACTGGGATGCAGGGTAGGACGAAACATATTGTAAACAGATGCCAGCATCTTTATAAACGCCCTATAAATCATTATCACCAAGGCCAGCACAAGAGCTATTCCAATCCGAGCCCCTCTACCGTAAAAATTACGTATTATGGACAATAATCTTAGAGACTAGAAAGGTACTGAAACCTCAAAAAAATCTAGAGACTAGAACCACATGAAGGCCTCCACCCCAAGAGACATTACGAATTCAAGCAGCATGGTTACTGACTGCTTTAACTCACTAGAGAGTGTGTACAACAAATATACAATCAATAGAGCTTTTTTCTACTTTCTCGAGCCACGCGTTAGGCGCCAAAAGATGTATTTGTCTTGGTTTAGAGCAAATTTGGGAGAGAATTCCCAAAAGGGGCTCTGGTAGGAAAGCAAATTCAATTGGCCCCTCCCCCCAACCGGTCCAGGAGAAAATACCTCCTTGGAGAAAAGTGGAAAAAAACTGTTTATTAAACAATGGAACCTAAACAATATTAAACAATAAAACCCCTTGCCGCTCCAAAAGAGATGACAAACTGAGATGACCCCGTCCCCGGGTTGCAGCTCAGCTCACTCAGTCTCTGATCAGTCCCTCCGGTGCTGGAAATGTCGCAGGCCAGGCCCGGCCCGGTGGGCCACAGGTGCAGCTGCCAGTGCTGCCTTGGGTGTTCAGTCCAGAGCAGGTTTCAAGAGGTCCAAAAAAAGGGAAAAAAAAAGAACCACAGAGAACTTCTTTGCCTCAGCTAGCTAAACTAACTAAAAGCGAAGGAGGGCTCTGTCCCGCTGTCTGTCCATCTGCAGACAACGCAGTCCAGGAGAAGGAATGTGTAGGAGGGAGTGCAGTGTCTGAGAGGGAAAACAAAACCTGCTGCTTCTTCTCTCCCCCCCTTCACTCTCTGCCAACAAGTCTTAAAGGTGCAAAACTTATTATTCAGCATAAACAAAATGAGACGATTGGGGATAAAAGCATCATATAGTCAACCCAGGACATTCCACCCCTTATCCCCATATCGTCTGCTTACTACTAAAACTAATAAAAATTCTAACTCTACAAATACATACATTATACATCTAATATACAGCTATGCACAGACAATGGTAACAGCATTCAGCAAACAGTGTTATTTACACATAGGTCTCACCCAACAATCAGATCTCCCTGAGGTACACGTCGTGTTCTTCCATTTTTCTGCATTATCCACCATGTGCAACTTGGTCCCTGAGCAAAAACAACCCCACGAATGGGTTTGTCTGTATTCGAGGCAGAATTAATCCAAACTGTCTTCTCTAACAAACCTCTGACATGTACTACTGGGACTTTGTCTCCATCTACTGTATGCAAAGGCTCAGATTGGGCAGGGTCCACTCGGTTAGTAGAGCCTCGGGTGTTAACTAACCAGGTGGCTTTTGCCAGATGCTGCTCCCAGTTTTTGAAAGATCCCCCACCTAATGCTTTCAATGTGGTTTTTAACAGTCCGTTGTACCTCTCCACTTTGCCTGCAGCTGGTGCATGGTAGGGAATGTGGTACACCCACTCAATGCCATGTTCCCTGGCCCAGGTGTTGATAAGGCTGTTCTTGAAATGAGTCCCGTTGTCTGACTCAATCCTCTCAGGGGTACCATGTCTCCACAGAATTTGCTTTTCCAGGCCCAGGATGGTGTTACGGGCAGTGGCATGAGGCACAGGGTAGGTTTCCAACCATCCAGTGGTGGCTTCCACCATGGTCAGCACGTAGCGCTTGCCCTGGCGTGTCTGGGGCAGTGTGATGTAGTCAATCTGCCAGGCCTCCCCATAGTTGTACTTGGACCACCGCCCACCATACCACAGGGGCTTCAATCGCTTGGCCTGTTTGATGGCAGCACACGTCTCACAGTCATGAATAACTTGAGAAATACCGTCTATGGTTAAATCTACTCTTCGGTCTCGTGCCCACTTATAGGTGGCATCCCTGCCCTGGTGGCCTGAGGCATCATGGGCCCATCGAGCTAGAAATAACTCTCCTTTATGTTGCCAATCTAAGTCTATCTTTGACACCTCTATCTTTGCAGCCTGGTCTACTTGCTCATTGTTTTGGTGCTCCTCATTAGCTCTACTCTTGGGGACATGAGCATCCACATGGCGGACCTTCACAGGCAGCTTCCCGACCCTGGTAGCAATGTCTTTCCACTCATCAGCAGCCCAAATTGGTTTTCCTCTACGCTGCCAGTTGGCCTCTTTCCACCTCTCCAGCCATCTCCACAGAGCATTGGCTACCATCCATGAATCAGTGTAAAGGTAGAGCTTTGGCCACTTCTCTCTCTCAGCAATGTCCAGGGCCAGTTGAACAGCTTTGAGTTCAGCAAGTTGGCTTGATCTACCTTCTCTTTCAGTGGCTTCTGCGACCTGTCGTGTGGGGCTCCATACGGCTGCTTTCCACTTCCGGTTCATTCCCACAATGCGGCAAGAACCATCCATAAAAAGAGCGTATCGTGTATCTTCTGCTGGCAGCTGGTTGTATGGTGGAGCTTCTTCAGCCCGTGTCACTTCTTGTTCTCCTTCATCAGCAAGACCAAAGTTTTCACTTTCTGGCCAGTTTGTAATTATTTCTAGAATCCCAGGGCGATTCAGCTTTCCAATACGGGCATGCTGTGTGATAACAGCAATCCATTTGCTCCATGTAGCACTGGTGGCATGGTGCGTAGAGGGAACCTTTGCTTTGAACATCCACCCCAGCACTGGTAGTCGGGGTGCCAGGAGGAGTTGTGTTTCAGTGCCAATCACCTCTGAGGCAGCCTGGACTCCTTCATAGGCAGCCAAGATTTCTTTCTCTGTTGGAGCGTAGTTGGCTTCAGACCCTCTGTAGCTTTGACACCAAAATCTCAGTGGTCGGCCTCGAGTCTCCCCAGGCACCTTCTGCCAAAGGCTCCAGGACAAGCCATGGTTCTTGGCTGCAGAGTAGAGCACGTTCTTAACCTCTGGTCCTGTCCTGACTGGGCCAAGGGCTGCTGCATGGGCAATCTCCTGCTTGATCTGTGCAAAGGCTTGTTGCTGCTCAGGGCCTTAGTGGAAAGGGTTCTTCTTACGGGTGACTAGGTAGAGAGGGCTCACGATCTGACTGTACTCAGGAATGTGCATCCTCCAAAAACTTATAGCGCCTAGGAATGCTTGTGTTTCTTTCTTGCTGGATGGTGGAGACATTGCTGTGATCTTGTTGATGACATCGGTGGGGATCTGACGCCGGCCGTCTTGCCACTTCACTCCCAGAAACTGGATCTCTTGAGCAGGTCCCTTGACTTTGCTCTTCTTGATGGCGAAGCCAGCTTTTAGGAGAATCTGGATGATTTTCTCCCTTTTCTCGAACACTTCTGCTGCTGTCTTCCCCCACACAATGATGTCATCGATATATTGCAGATGTTCTGGAGCCTCACCCTTTTCCAGTGCAGCCTGGATCAGTCCATGGCAGATGGTGGGGCTGTGCTTCTACCTCTGGGGCAGTCGATTCCAGGTGTACTGCACGCCTCTCCAGGTGAAAGAAAACTGAGGCCTGCATTCTGCTGCCAGAGGAATGGAGAAAAATGCATTGGCAATGTCTATAGTGGCGTGACCACCTTGCTGCCTTGGACTCCAGCCCGTACTGGAGTTCCAGCATATCCGGCCCAGCAGCGCTCAGCGGTGGAGTCACTTCATTCAATGCACGATAGTCCACAGTCAATCTCCATTCTCTTTCAGATTTACGCACAGGCCAAATGGGGCTGTTGAAG
Organism: Diglossa brunneiventris; assembly: GCA_019023105.1. Classification (NCBI taxonomy): domain Eukaryota; kingdom Metazoa; phylum Chordata; class Aves; order Passeriformes; family Thraupidae; genus Diglossa; species Diglossa brunneiventris. Next base: position 64,233,806 of record CM032356.1, read on the forward strand.
GGTGAGTGGGTCTTGCTGACCACCCCTTGGCTCTCCAGTTCACGGATCATTTTGTGGATGGGGATCACAGCATCTCGATTTGTTCGGTACTGTCGGCGGTGCACTGTTGAGGTAGCAATCGGCACTCGTTGCTCTTCCACCTTCAGGAGTCCTGCTGCAGATGGGTTTTCTGACAGTCCAGGCAAGGTGTTCAACTGCTTGACACCCTCTGTCTCTACAGCAGCTATTCCAAATGCCCATCTGAGTCCCTTTGGGTCTTTGAAATACCCACTTCTGAGAAAGTCTATGCCTAAAATGCATGGGGCCTCTGGGCCAGTCACAATAGGGTGTTTCTTCCACTCGTTTCCAGTCAGGCTCACCTCAGCTTCCACCAAAGTGAAATCCTGTGATCCCCCTGTCACACCAGCAATAGAAACAGACTCTGTCCCCACATGTCTCGACGGAATTAATGTACATTGAGCACCAGTATCAACCAAAGCTTTATACTCTTGTGGTTCCAATGTGCCAGGCCAACGAATCCACACAGACCAGAAAACACGATTTTCCCTAGCCTCTACCTGGCTAGAGGCAGGGCCCCTCTAAGCCTGGTTATCCTTCTTTCCCTGGGCATATGCCTTGGACGTTCCTTCAAGGGGATCGGACATGTCATCATCCTCATACCTGCCAGTTCGGCTACGGGCAACTGGAGCTGCTTTCCTTTTGGTGGAACTCCCTCTCTCAGCCCTGTCTTCCTTCAGTTCACGCACCCGTCGTGCCAGAACAGCAGCAGATTTTCCATCCCACCTCCTCATGTTTTCTCCACAATCACGCAGGTAGAACCACAGCTCAGCTCGTGGGGTGTACCTTCTCTCGCCATCTGGGAAACGTCTGCCTTGCATACCAGAACCTCTGATCTGTACCGCTGAGATTTGGAGAAGGTCTTCTTTAATCTCCTCTCTGAGCTTCTTGTGGTTCTCCTCTATCTTGTCCTCTAATTTCTGCAGACGTGTTTCTACTGCTGCGATTCTGGCATGTGTTGGGCCATGCACAGCATCTGCATATGCTCGGAGCTTCCTTGCCATATCCAGCACAGTCTCATCCCTCTCATCCCTCTTCATGATGGCTAAGGCAGAAGCGTATTCATGTGGCCCAAGTCGCACAAGTTTTCGCCACATCACAGACGTGCATGGTACCAAGTCTGGGTTCCTAGTTGTTACATCATCTGAGAAGATAATCTCTGCCACTGCCATTTCTCTTAGGCGTTGGATCCCTTGCTCTATGGTCTTCCACTGTGTCTGCTGCATATAAAGATCATCTGCACACAGGTATCTTTGTGCAACACTTTCCAAGACCCATGCCCAGAGGCTGTGGGGATTAGCCCCCCTCATCATTCCTTGGTCGATGACAGGATCCTGTGACAGGGATCTCAAATGCCTCGCTTCAGTGCTATCTAGAATTGTGGCCTCACCTGCAGCATCCCAGAGACGGACCAACCAACTAATTATGGATTCATCAGGTCGTCGGGTGTAATCCTTCCGTAGTCCACGAAGGTCCTTCAGGGAAAAGGACTCAATATTTGCATCGGATCTTGCACCTGCTGCTTTGACTCCTGATTTTGTGTCAGGAGGCATTGAGGTTCCTTCTTCTGTATCATCATCCTCATCATCCGCTGGTCGGTTGGTTTTGTCCGTACATTTCTCACTTCTAGTACTGGTAGCAACAGCCATTGGTTTAGCTGCTGGCTTAGGCTCACTATCTGGTTTGCTGCTGGCTTCGAGCCTGGGGTGCTGGCTGCAGCCTGAGTGACTGGGATAGCTGATTTATCTCCCTGCCCCCCTGCTTCTGTCTGCTGCCCTACAGTATCTAACAGAGTGCGATAAGCATAGGCCAGGGCCCAGCTAATTGCAATGAGCCTTTTCTCGTTTGAATCGTCATGGCACTTCTCATTTAGGTATTTCCCCACTTCAGCTGGGTTCTGAATTTGCTCTCGTGGAAAATCTCAGCCTACAGGATCAGAAAATTCCTTCAGGGTTTGGTCTATATTTTCCCATTCTCCACACCACTCAGGATTTTTCACGCCTGCATCTGCTTCTGGTTCAGGGGTCTCACCAACTCCTCTGGATATCTCAGCTTTCATTCTGGAGAAGCTGCAGACTATATAGAGGAAGCTTACCAGATTAAATACCAGAAAGATGGTCTCTTTAACAGTCAGGGGAAACTGAACATTCTCAAACAGTGACATAACAGCTTCAAAGGAAAAGAAGGAAAAGAAAGGCTGTAAAGTCTTATTCCCGGTTCCTCCTCCAACAAACTGGGTGCAATTACTAATAAATTCCCAAAACATACTACCAGAACTGGGATGCAGGGTAGGACGAAACATATTGTAAACAGATGCCAGCATCTTTATAAACGCCCTATAAATCATTATCACCAAGGCCAGCACAAGGGCTATTCCAATCCGAGCCTCTCTACCGTAAAAATTACGTATTATGGACAATAATCCTAGAGACCAGAAAGGTATTGAAATCTCAAAGAGGTCTAGAGACCAGACCACATGAAGGCCTCCACTCCAAGAGATGTTACAAATTCTAGCAGCATGGCTACTGACCGCTTTAACTCACTAGCTAGTGAGCACAACCAACACACACAATAAGCTTTTTTCTACTTTCTCGAGCCTCACGTTTGGGCGCCAAGATTGTATATGTCTTGGTTTAGAGCAAAATTTGGGAGAGAGTCCCCAGAGGGGCTCTGGTAGGAAGATAAATTCAATCGGCCCCTCCCCCCCACAACCGGTCCAGGAGAAAATACCTCCTTGGAGAAAAGTGGAAAAAAACTGTTTATTGAACAATAGAACCTAAACAATATTAAACAATAAAACCCCTTGCCGCTCTAAAAGGGATGACAAACTGAGAAACCCCCTGTCCCGGGTTGCAGCCCGGCTCACTCAGTCTCTGATCAGCTCTCCTGGTGCTGGAATTTGTCGCAGGCCAGGCCCGGCCCGGTGGCCACAGGTGCAGCTGCCGGTGCTCCCCTGGGTGTTCAGTCCAGAACAGGTTCCAAGAGGTCCAAAGAGAAGGAAAAAAAAAAAAAACACAGTCCAGGGACTCTTCTTTGCCTCAGCCAGCTAAAACTAACTAGAAGCAAACGGAGAGCTCTCTGTCCTGCTGTCTGTTCATCAACAGACAAACACAGTTCAGGAGGAATGCGGGGGAGTAAGTGCAGTGTCTCAGAGAAAGAAAAAAACTGTGTACTTCTTCTCTGCCCCCCTTCACTCTCTGCAACAAGTCTTAAAGGGGCAAAACTTATCATTATTCAGCATAAACAAATGAGACGATTTGGGGATAAAAGCATCATATAGTCAACCTAGGAAAAAAAGAAAACTCACCAGCCCTGGTTTTTATTGCAGATTGCAGGAGTCCCTTGGCAGTGTGCAACCAGCCCGAGTTGCCCCTGGTGCCAGCTTGGGTCTGGGCACCATCCTGAAAATCGCCAAATTTCAGGAGCCAGCCGGCCACTCCCGGCCACAAGAACCCAACGAAAAACCTCGGCCCTTTCCAGTGGCAAAAAAACTCACCAGCCCTTGTTATTTTGGCAGATTGCAAGAGTCCCATGGCACTGTCAAACCAGCCCGAGTTGCCACTAGTGTCAGCTTGGGTCAGGGAACAATCCTGAAAATCGCCGAATTTCAGGAGCCAGCCGGCTGCCGCCGGCCAAAGGGCCGCAAACACAAACCTCGGCCCTTTTCCCTGGCAAAGAAAACTCACCAGCCCCGGTTCTTGATGGCAGATTGCAGGAGTCCCCTGGCACAGTGCAACCAGCCCGAGTTGCCACTGGTGCCAGCTTGGGTCTGGGCACAATCCAGAAAATCACTGAATTTCAGGAGCCAGCCGGCCACTCACAGACACAGGACCCCAAACACAAACTCCAGCCCTTTTCCCTGGCAAAGAAAACTCACCAGCCCTGGTTCTTCATGGCAGATTGCAGGAGTCCCTTGGCATTGTCAAACCAGCCCGAGTTGCCCCTGGTGCCAGCTTGGGTCTGGGCACCATCCTGAAAATCACCGAATTTCAGGAGCCAGCCGGCCCCTCCCGGCCACAGGACCCCAAACACAAACCTCAGCCCTTTTCCCTGGCAAAAATCTCAGCATGTTGTATTAAACACGTTTACAACAATATTTATACATTACAATAATGCATTTTAACAGTACACACAATACAACAATACTTCTATATTACAGCAATACATTACAACTTACACATTATAACAGTTATATTACTACAGCATCTATCTCTTCTTGTCGAGGCAGTCATAACACAAAGCAAAGACTTCAAATGTCCTATTATTACTAGTTGGTGGCTCACCTACTTCCAGGTGTCTTGATTAGAGAAAATCAGGTCCGGACCTCCTTGTGGCTTCCACCTGCCACTCTCAGCTACACCAACGCTGCCTCCCCCACACTGTCCCAGTGGGTCACAGTTGCCCTGGGCACTTCACAGCAATACTACTCTACAGCAAACATTAAACCATACTTATATATTACAGTGTCCATCCCCTCCAGCGGCTTTTTCTGAAGCACACAGCCAGAAGCATCTGCAGCTAATCCAGCAGCGATCCAATGAAGGATATTGCTGCTAAATTGCTACGGAGCCCTGGCATGTCCACAGGCTTCAGAGTCCATCCTCTTAGGATTCTCCAACCCTCTCCTGGGGTCTACCCTCCTGGGGTCTATCCTCTTCTGGGATTATTCATCCCCTCCAGGGGAACTCACCATCTTCTCCTGGGACTCTCCTGGTCCTCGCAGTAGTCTTCTTCTCCTTGTAGCAGTCTTCTCCTCTCAGTCCTCACAGCCTTCTTATTGCAGCAGTCTTCTCCTCATAGTCCTCACAGCCTTCTGACTCCTTCAGTTAATCTCACACTTTTATGCCAGTTGCTCTTGTTAATTACAGATGTTTCTAATCTCTAGTAAAAGGCCCCAGCTGCAACTCATTGGGGGATAAGATTACATACTGTGCCCCCTTACAATTCTCCCTACATCAGCATTCCCGGTTCTTGATGGCAGATTGCAGGAGCCTCTGGGCACTGTCAATCCAGCCCGAGTAGCCACTGGTGCCAGCTTGGGTGTTGGAACAATTTTGAAAATCACCAAATTTCAGGAGCCGGCCGGCCGCTCCTGGCCACAGGACACCAAAAAGAAACCTCGGCCCTGTTCATTGGCAAAAAAACTGAGCAGCCCCGGTCCTTGATGGCAGATTGCAGGAGTCCCTTGGCACTGTCAAGTCTGTCCGAGTTGCCAATAGTGCCAGCATGGTTCTGGGAACAATTATGAAAATCACCGAATTTCAGGAGCCAGCCGGCCACTCCCAGCCACAGGACCCCAAACACAAACCTCGGCCTTTTCCCTGGCAAAGAAAACTCACCAGCCCCGCTTCTTCATGGCAGATTGCAGGAGTCCCTTGGCACTGTCAAACCAGCCCGAGTTGCCACTTGTGCCAGCTTGGGTGTGGGAACCATCCTGAAAATCACTGAATTTCAGGAGCCAGCTGGCCCCTCCCGGCCACAGGACCCCAAACACAAACCTCGGCCCTTTTCTATTTTATTTCCCACATTTACAACAATACTTATCTATTACAGTAATCGGTTACACAACTATATCTACATTAAAATAAGACATTTTAACAATTACATTACAACAGCATCTATCTCTTCTTGTCGAGGTGGTCACAACACAAAACAAAGACCTCCAATGTCCCATTATTACTTGTTGGTGGCACACCTAAGTCCACGTGTCTTGATTGGAGAAAATCAGGTCCAGACCGCCTTGTGGCTTCCACCTGCCACTCTCAGCATCACCAACGCCGCCTCCCCCACTCCGCCCCAGTGGGTCACAGTTGCCCTGGGCACTTCACAGCAATACTTCTACACTACAGTAATCATTCCAACAGTTACATTACAGTGTCCATCCCCTCCAGGGGCTTTTCCTGAAACACACAGCCAGAAGCATCTGCAGCTAATCCAGCAGCGATCCAATGAAGGATATTGCTGCTAAACTGCTACAGAGCCCTGGCATGTCCACGGGCTTCAGAGTCCATCCTCTTGTTGTGATTCTCCAACCCTCTCCTGGGGTCTATCCTCTTCTCCATCCCCTCCAGGGGGAACTCACCATCTTTTCAGCAGCCATCTCCTGGTCTTCACAGCAGCCTTCTTCTCCTGCATCTTGCAGTCTTCTCCTGGTCCTTGCAGTCTTCTCTTGCAGTCTTCCTGAGTTTTGCAGCAGCCATCTCCTGGACCCGCAGCAGCCATCGCCTGGACTCCACAGCAGCCATCTCCTGCAGTCTTCCTGGGTTTTGCAGCAGCCATCCCACTCGACTTGCAGTATTCCCACGGCCCTTGCAGCCTTCTCTTGCAGACTTCTCCTGGCAATTGCAGTCATCTGACTACTACACAGACTCCAACATTTATCCCAATTGTTCTACATTACTTACAGGTGTGGTTCTTAATTGGCCCCCCAGCTGCAACTCATTGGGCAATAAGACTACAAAATGTGCCCCCTTAGAATTCTCCCTACACTTTCCCCTGGCAATGAAAACTCACCAGCACCAGATCTTGATGGCAGATTGCAGTAGTCCCTCGGCAGGGACAAAGCAGCCCGAGTTGCACCTGGTGCCAGCCTGGGTCTCAATAGCACCCTGAAAATCGCCAAATTTCAGGAGCCAGCGGGCCACTCCGGGCCACAGGACACAAAACAGCAACATCGGCCCTTTGCCCAGGAAAAGACAACTCACCAGCCCAGGTCCTTGATGGTAGATTGCAGGAATCCCTTGGCACTGTGAAACCAGCCCGAGTTGCCAGTAGTGCCAGCTTGGGTCTGGGACTATTTCGAAAATCACCGAATTTCAGGAACCAGCCAGCCACTCGCCGACACAGGTCCCCAAACACAAACCTCGGCCCTTTTCCCTGGCAAAGAAAACTCACCAGCCCTGGTCCTTCATGGCAGATTGCAGGAGTCCCTTGGCACTGTAAAACCAGCCCGAGTTTCCTCTAGTGCCAGCATCGGTCTGGGACCAATTTTGAAAATCACCGAATTTCAGGAGCCAGATCGCGCCTCCTGGCAACAGGACCCCAAGCACAAACCTCGGCCCTTTCCCCTGGCAAAGAATACTCAGCAGGCCTGATTCTTCATGGCAGATTGCAGGAGTCCCCTGGCACTGTCAAACCAGCCCGTGTTGCCCCACGTGCCAGCTTGGGACTGGGAACAATTTTGAAAATCACCGAAATCCAGGATCCAGCTGGCCACTCCTGGACCCCGGACACCAAAAAGAAACCTCGGCCCTTTTCCCTGGCGAAAAGGCTCACCAGCCCTGGTTTATGAGGCCAGATTGCAGGAGTCCCCTGGCACTGTCAAACCAGACCGAGTTGCCCCTGGCGCCAGCTTGGGACTGGGAACAATCCTGAAAATCGCCGAATTCCAGGAGCCAGCTGGCCACTTCCGGCCACAGGACTCCGAACAGAAACCTCGGCCCTTTTCAGTGGCAAAGAAAATTCACCAGCCCTGGTTCTTGATGGCAGATTGCAGGAGTCCCTTGGAACTGTCAAAACAGCCCGAGTCTCCACTAGTGCCAGCTTGGGTCTCGGAACAATTTTGAGAATCACCGAATTTCAGGAGCCAGCCGGCCACTCGCAGACACAGTAACCAAAAAAAACCTCGGCCCTTTTCCCTGGAATAGAAAACTCAGCAGCCCCGGTTATTATGGCAGATTGCAAGAGTCCCTTGGCACTGTCAAACCAGCCCGAGTTTCCACAGTTGCCAGCATGGGTCTGGAAACACTCCTGAAAATCACCGAATTCCAGGAGCCAGCCGGCCACTCCCGTCCAAAGGGCCCCAAACACAAACCTCGGCCCTTTTCCCTGGCAAAGAAAACTCACCAGCCCTGGTTCCTGATGGCAGATTGCAGGAGTCCCTTGGCACTGTCAAACCAGCCCGAGTTTCCACAGTTGCCAGCTTGGGTCTGGGAACAATCCTGAAAATCGCCGAATTTCAGGAGCCAGGCGGCACCACCCGGCCACAGGACCCCAAACACAAACCTCGGCCCTTCTCCCTGGCAAAGAAAACTCACCAGCCCTGGTTCTTGATGGCAGATTGCAGCAGTCCCTTGGAACTGTCAAACCAGCCCGAGTCTCCACTTGTGCCAGCTTGGGTCTGGGAACAATTTTGAAAATCACCGAAATCCAGATGCCATCTGGCCACTCAAGGACCCCAGACACCAAAAAGAAACCTCGGCCCTTTTCCATGGCAAAAAGACTCACCAGCCCTGGTTTATGAGGCCAGATTGCAGGAGTCCCCTGGCACTGTCAAACCAGACCGAGTTGCCCCTGGCGCCAGCTTGGGACTGGGAACAATCCTGAAAATCGCCAAATTCCAGGAGCCAGCTGGCCACTTCCAGCCACAGGACCCCGGACACAAACCTCGGCCCTTTTCAGTGGCAAAGAAAATTCACCAGCCCTGATTCTTCATGGCAGATTGCAGGAGTCCCCTGGCACTGTCAAACCAGCCTGAGTTGCCACTGGTGCCAGCTTGGGTCTGGGAACAATTTTGAAAATCACCGAATTCCAGGAGCCAGAAGGCCACTCGAACACACAGGTCCCCAAACTCAAACCTCGGCCCTTTCCCCTGGAAAAGAAAACTCACCAGCCCTGGTCATTCATGGTAGATTGCAGGTGTCCCTTGGCACTGTCAAACCAGCCCAAGTTCACACCTGTGCCAGCTTGGGTCTGGGAACAATCCTGAAATCGCCGAATTTCAGGAGCCAGGCGGCACCACCCGGCCACAGGACCCCAAACACAAACCTCGGCCCTTTTTCCTGGCAAAGAAAACTCACCAGCCCTGGTTCTTGATGGCAGATTGCAGGAGTCCCTTGGAACTGTCAAACCAGCCCGAGTCTCCAATAGTGCCAGCTTGGGTCTGGGAACAATTTTGAAAATCACCGAATTTCAGGAGCCAGCCGGCAACTCCCGTCCAAAGGGCCCCAAACACAAACCTTGGCCATTTTCATTGGCAAAAAAACTCAGAAGCCCTGGTTCTTCATGGCAGATTGCAGGAGTCCCTTGACACTGAGCAAACAGCCCTAGTCTCCACTTGTGCCAGCTTGGGTCTGGGAACAATCCTGAAAATCGCCGAATTTATGGAACCAGGCGGCACCTCCAGGCCACAGGACCCCAAGCACAATCCTCGGACCTTTTGCGTTGCAAAAAAACTCACCAGCCCTGGTTCATGAGGCCAGATTGCAGGAGTCCCCTGGCACTGTCAAACCAGCCAGAGCTGCCACTGTTGCCAGCTTGGGTCTCGGAACAATTTTGAAAATCACCGAATTTCAGGATCCAGGCGGCCAATCGCAGACACAGGACCCCAAACACAAACCTCGTCTCTTTTCCCTGGCAAAGAACACTCACCAGCCCTGGTTTTTATTGCAGACTGCAGGAGTCCATTGGCAGTGTCAAACCAGCCCGAGTTTCCAATGCTGCCAGCTTGGGTCTGGGAACAATCCTGAAAATTGCCGAATTCCAGGAGCCAGCCGGCCACTCCCGGCCACAGGACCCCGAACACAAAACTCGGCCATTTACCCTGGTAAAGAAAACTCACCAGCCCTGGTTCTTCATGGCAGATTGCAGGAGTCCCTTGGCTCTGTCAAACCAGCCCGAGTTGCCCCTTGTGCCAGCTTGGGTTTGGGCACCATCTTGAAAATCACCGAATTTCAGGAGCCAGGCGGACACTAACAGCCACAGGACCCCAAACACAAACCTCGGCCCTTTTTCCTGGCAAAGAAAACTCACCAGCCCTGGTTCTTGATGGCAGATTGCAGGAGTCCCTTGGCACTGTCAATCCAGCCCGAGTCTCCTCTTGTGCCAGCTTGGGTCTGGGAACAATTTTGAAAATCACCGAAATCCAGGAGCCAGCTGGCCACTCACGGACCCCGGACACCAAAAAGAAACCTCGGCCCTTTTCCATGGCAAAAAGACTCACCAGCCCTGGTTTATGAGGCCAGATTGCAGGAGTCCCCTGACACTGTCAAACCAGACCGAGTTGCCCCTGGCGCCAGCTTGGGACTGGGAACAATCCTGAAAATCGCCGAATTCCAGGAGCCAGCTGGCCACTTCCGGCCACAGGACCCCAGACACAAACCTTGGCCCTTTTCAGTGGCAAAGAAAATTCACCAGCCCTGGTTCTCCAAGGCAGATTGCAGGAGTCCCTTGGCAGTGTCAAACCAGCCCGAGTTTCCACTTAAGCCAGCTTGGGTCTGGGAACAATTTTGAAATCGCCGCACTCCAGGAGCCGGCCGGCCACTCTAACCCACAGGACCCCAAACACAAACCTCGGCCCTTTTCCCTGGAACAGAAAACTCAGCAGCCCGGCTTCTTCATGGCAGATTGCAGGAGTCCCTCGGCACTCTCAAACTAGACCGAGTTGCCACTTGTCCCAGCTTCGGTGTGGGAACCATCCTGAAAATCACCGAATTTCAGGAGCCGTCTGGCCACTCCCGGCCACAGGACCCCAAACACAAACCTCGGCCCTTTTCTCTTTTATTTCCCACATTTCCAACAATACTTTTATATTACAGTAATCGGTTACACAACTATATCTACATTAAAAGAAGACTTTAACAGTTACATTACAACAGCATCTATCTCTTCTTGTTGAGGTGGTCACAACAGAAAACAAAGACCTTCAATATCCCATTATTACTAGTTGGTGGCACACCTAAGTCCAGGTGTCCTGATTGAAGAAAATCAGGTCCGGACCGCCTTGTGGCTTCCACCTGCCACTCTCAGCATCACCAACGCTGCCTCCCCCACTCCGCCCCAGTGGGTCACAGTTGCCCTGGGCACTTCACAGCAATACTTCTACACTACAGTACACATTACTACAGTTCCATTAAAGTGTCCATCCCCTCCAGGGGCTTTTCCTGAAGCACACAGCCAGAAGCATCTGCAGCTAATCCAGCAGCGATCCAATGAAGGATATTGCTGCTAAACTGCTACAGAGCCCTGGCATGTCCACAGGCTTCAGAGTCCATCCTCCTGTTGGGATTCTCCAACCCTCTCCTGGGGTCTATCCTCTTCTCCATCCCCTCTAGGAGAACTCACCATCTTTTCAGCAGCCATCTCCTGGTCTTCACAGCAGCCTTCTTCTCCTGCATCTTGCAGTCTTCTCCTGGTCCTTGCAGTCTTCTCCTGCAGTCTTCCTGAGTTTTGCAGCAGCCATCTCCTGGACCCGCAGCAGCCATCGCCTGGACTCCACAGCAGCCATCTCCTGCAGTCTTCCTGGGTTTTGCAGCAGCCATCCAGCTCTACTTGCAGTCTTCTCCCGGCCCTTGCAGCCTTCTCTTGCAGATTTCTCTTGGCAATTCCAGTCATCTGACTACTACACAGACTCCAACATTTATCCCACTTGTTCTACATTACTTACTGGTGCAGATCTTAACTGGCCCCCCAGCTGCAACTCATTGGGCAATAAGATTACAAAAGGTGCCCCCTTAGAATTTTCCCTACACTTTCCCCTGGCAATGAAAACTCACCAGCACCAGATCTTGATGGCAGATTGCAGTAGTCCCTCGGCAGGGACAAAGCAGCCCGAGTTGCCACTGGTGCCAGCTTGGGTCTGAATAGCACCCTGAAAATTACCAAATTTCAGGAGCCAGCCAGCCACTCCTGGCCACAGACACAAAACAGCAACATCGCCCCTTTGCCCAGGAAAAGACAACTCACCAGCTCCGGGCCTTGATGGCAGATTGCAGGAGTCCCTTGGCACTGCGCAAGCAGCCCGAGTTGCCACTGGTGCCAGCTTTGGTCAGGGAACAATCCTGAAAATCACCGAATTCCAAGAGCCAGTCGGCCACTCACAGACACAGGACCCAAACCACAAACATTGGCCCTTTTCCCTGGCAAAGAAAGCACACCAGCCCTCGTTCTTGATGGCAGATTGCAGGAGTCCCTTGGCACTGCCAAACCAGCCCGAGTTGCCACTGATGCCACCTTGGGTCTGGGTAACATCCTGAAAACCGACGAATTTCAGGAGCCAGCCGGCCACTCCCAGCCACCGGACACCAAAAAGAAACCTCGGCCATTTTGCATGGCAAAGAAAACTCACCCGCCCTGGTTCTACATGGCAGATTGCAGGAGTCCCTTGGCACTGTCAAAGCAGCCCGAGTTGCCACTGGTGCCAGCTTGGGTTTGGGCACCATCCTGAAAATCACCGAATTTCAGGAGGCAGGCGGACACATCCGGCCACAGGACCCCAAATCCAAACGTCGGCCCTTTTCCCTGGAAAAGAAAACTCACCCGCCCTGGTTCTTCATGGCAGATTGCAAGAGTCCCTTGGCACTGTCAAACCAGCCCGAGTTTCCTCTAGTGCCAGCATGGGTCTGGGAAAAATTTTGAAAATCACCGAATTTCAGGAGCCAGGCGGCGCCTCCCGGCCAAAGCACCCCAAACACAAACCTCGGCCCTTTCCCTGGCAAAGATAACTCAGCAGCCCTAGTTCTTCACGGCAGATTGCAGGAGTCCCTTGGCACTGTCAAACCAGCCCAAGTTGCCACAGGTGCCTGCTTGGGTCTGGGAACAATTTTGAAATTCACCGAAATTCAGGAGCCAGCCGGCAACTCCCGGCCACAGGAAGCGAAAAAGAAACCTCGGCCCTTTTCCCTGCCAAAAAAAACTCAGCAGCCCTGGGTCTTGATGCCAGATTGCAGGAGTACCTTGGCACTGTCAAACCAGCCCGAGTTGCCACTGCTGCCAGCTAGGGTCTGGGAACAATCCAGAAAATCACCGAATTTCAGGAACCAGCCGGCCACTCCCGTCCACGGGACCACAAACACAAACCTCAGCCTATTTCTGTGGCAAAAATCTCACCCGCCCTGGTTCTTGATGGCAGATTGCAGGAGTCCCTTGGCACTGTCAAAACAGCCTGAGTAGCCCTTGTGCCAGCTTTGGTCTGCGCACGATCCTGAAAATCGCCGAATTCCAGGAGCCACGCGGACACTCCTGGCCACAGGACCCCAAACACAAACCTCGGCCCTTTTCCGTGGCAAAGAAAACTCACCCGCCCTGGGTTTTATGGCAGATTGCAGGAGTCCCTTGGCACTGTCAAACCAGCCCGAGTTGCCCCTGGTGTCATCTTGGGTCTGGGAACAATTTTGAAAATCACCGAATTTCAGGAGCCAGCCAGCCACTCGCAGACACAGGACCCCAAACACAAACCTCGGCCCTTTTCCCTGGCAAACAAAACTCACCAGCCCCGGTTCTTCATGGCAGATTGCAGGAGTCCCTTGGCACTGTCAAACCAGCCCGAGCTGCCCCTGGTGCCCATTTGTGTCTGGGAACAATTTTGAAAATCACCGAATTTCAGGAGCCAGCCAGCCACTCCCGGCCACAGGACCCCAAACACAAACCTCGGCCCTTTTCCCTGGCAAAGAAAACTCACCAGCCCTGGTTCTTCATGGCAGATTGCAGGAGTACCTTGGCACTGTCAAACCAGCTCGAGTTTCAACTGGTGCCGCTTGGGGCCTGGGAACAATCCTGAAAATCGCCGAATTACAGGAGCCAGCTGGCCACTCCCGGCCACAGAGCCCCAAACACAAACCTCGGCCCTTTTCCCTGGCAAAGAAAATTCACCAGACCCGGATCTTGAAGGCAGATTGCAGGAGTCCCTTGGCACTGTCAAACCAGCCCGAGTCGCCACTGGTGCCAGCTTGGGTCTCGGAACAATCCTGAAAATCGCCAGAATTTCAGGAGCCAGACAGCCACTCCCAGCCACACGACCCCAAACACAAACCTCGGCCCTTTTCCCTGGCAAAGAAAACTCACCAGCCCTGGCTATTATGGCAGATTGTAGGAGTCTGATGGCACTGTCAAACAAGCCCAAGTTGGCACTGGTGCCAGCCTTGGTCTGGGAGGCATCCTGCGTATTGCGGAATTTTAGGAGCCGGCCGGCCATTCCCGGCTCCAGGACCCTGAACAGGAATCTCGGCCCTTTTCCCTGGAAACAAAACTCACCAGCCCCGGTTACAGTTGGCAGATTGTAGGAGTCTTCTGGCAATGTCAAACCAGACCAAGTTTGCACTGGTGCCAGCTTGGGTCTGGGAGGCATCCTGCGTATTGCGGAATTTAAGGATCCGGCCGGCCACTCCCGGCCACAGGACCCTCCACAGCAATCTCGGCCCTTTCCCTGGAAACAAAACTAAGCAGCCCTGGTCCTTGATGGCAGATTCTAGGAGTCCCTTGGCACTGTCAAACCAGACCAAGTTGGCACTGGTGCCAGCTTGGGTCTGGGAGGCATCCTGCGTATTCTGGAGTTTCAGGACCCAGTTGGCCAGAGGACCATGAACAGCATTCTCAGCCCTTTTCCCTGGTAACAAAACACACCAGACCCTGTTCCTCATGTCAGATTTTAGGAGTCTGTTGGCACTGTCAAAGCAGCCCAAGTTGGCACTGAGCCAGCTTGGGTCTGGGAGGCATAATGCATATTGCGGAATTTCAGGAGCCAGCCGGCCACTCCAGGCCACAGGACCCTGCACAGCAATCTCGGCCCTTTTCCCTGGAAACAAAACTCACCAGCCCTGGTTCCTGATGGCAGACTGTAGGAGTCCGTTGGCACTCTCAAACCAGCCCAAGTTGGCACTGGTGCCAGCTTGGGTCTGGGCGGCCTCCTCCATAATGCGGAATTTTAGGAGCCTGCCCGCCACAGGACGCTGAACAGTTGTCTCGGCTCTTTTCTCTGGAAACAAATCTCACCAGCCCCGGTTCCTTATGGCAGATTGTAGGAGTCCGTTAGCACTGTCAAACCAGCCCAAGTTGGCAATGGTGCCAGCTTGGGTTTGGGAGGCATCCTGCGTATTGCGAAATTTCAGGAGCCAGATGCCCACTCCGGGCCACAGGACCCTGAACAGCAACCTCAGCCCTTTTCCCTGGAAACAAAACTCACCAGCCCTGGTAACTGATGGCAGATTTTAGGAGTCCGTTGGCACCGTCAAACCAGCCTAAGTTGGCACTGGTGCCAGCTTCGGTCTTGGAGGCATCCTGCCTAGTGCGGAATTTCAGGAGCCAGCCCGCCACAGGACCCTGAACATCAATCTCGGCCCTTTTCCCTGGAAACAAAACTCAGCACACCCGGTTCCTCATGGCAGATTGTAGGAGTCCGTTGGCACGTCAAACCAGCCCAAGTTGGCACTGCTGCCAGCTTGGGTCTGTGAGGCATTCTGCGTATTGCGGAATGTCAGGAGCCAGCCAGCCAGTCCCGGGACGGGACCCTTAACAGCAATCCCTGGCCTTTTCCCTGGAAACAAAACTCACCAGCCCCGGTTCCTGATGGCAGATTGTAGGAGTCCGTTGGCACTGTCAAACCAGCCCAAGTTGGCACTGGTGCCAGCTTGGGTCTGGGAGGCATCCTGCGTATTGCGGAATTTCAGGAGCCAGCCGTCACTCCCGGCCACAGGACTCTCAACAGCAATCTCCGCCCTTTTCCCTGGAAATATAATTCACCAGCCCCGGTTCCTGATGGCAGATTGTAGGAGTACGTTGGCACAGACAAATTAGCCCAAGTTGGCATTGGCGCCAGCGTGGGTCTGGGAGGCATCCTGCGTATTGCGCAGAATTTCAGAAGCGAGCCGGCCACAGGACCCTGAACAGCAATCTCGGCTCTTTTCCCTGGAAACAAAACTCACCAGCCCCGGTTCCTGATGACTAATTGTAGGAGTCCGTTGGCACTGTCAAACCAGCCAGAGTTGGCACTGCTGCCAGCGTGGGCCTGGGAGGCATCCTGCGTATTGCGGTATTACCGGAGCCAGCCGGCCGATCCCGGCCACAGGACCGTGAACAGAAATCTCAGCCCTTTTCCCTGGAAACAATACTCACCAGCCCCGGTTCCTGATGGCAGATTGTAGGAGTCTGTTGGCACTGTCAAACCAGCCACGTTGGCACTTGTGCCAGCTTGGCTCTGGGACGCATCCTGCCCATTGGCGAATTTCAGGAGCCAGCTGGCCACTCCCGGCCACAAGAGTCTCAACAGCAATCTCGGCCCTTTTTCCATGGAAACAAAACTCACCAGCCCCAGTTCCTGATGGCAGATTGTAGGAATCCTTTGGCACTGTCAAACCAGCCCAGGTCGGCAATGGTGCCAGCTTGGATCTGGGAGGAATCCTGCCTATTGCGGAATTTCAGGAGCCGGTCGGGCACAGGACCCTGAACAGCAACCTCGGCCCTTTTCCCTGGAAACAAAACTCACCAGCCCTGTTTCTGATGGCAGATTGTAGGAATCCGTTGGCACTGTCAAACCAGACCAAGTTGGCACTGCTGCCAGCGTGGGCTGGGAGGCATCCTGCGTATTGCGGTATTACCGGAGCCAGCCGGCCAATCCCGGCCACAGAACCGTGAACAGAAATCTCGGCCCTTTTCCTGGAAACAAAACTCACCAGCCCCGTTCATGATGGGAGATTGTAGAAGTCCCCTGGCACTGTCAAACCGGCTGAAGTTTGCACTGGCGCCAGCTTGGGTCTGGGAGTCATCCCGCGTATTGCGGAATTTCAGGAGCCAGCCGGCCACGGGACCCTGAACAGAAATCTCGGCCCTTTTCCCTGGAAACTAAATTCACCAGCCCCCATTCCTGATGGCAGATTGCAGGAGTCTGTTGGCACTGTAGAACCAGCCCGTGTTGCCGCTGGTGCCAGCTTGGGACTGGGAGGCATCCTGCGTATTGCGGAATTTCAGGTGCCAGCTGCCCACTCCCGGCAGCAGGACCCCAAACAGAAACCTCGGCCCTTTTCCCTGGCTAAGAAAATACAGCAGCCCCGGTTCTTGATGTCAGAGTGCAGGAGTCCCTTGGCACTGTCAAATCAGCCCGAGTTGCCCCTGGTGCCCGCTTGGGTCTGGGCACCATCCTGAAAATCCCTGAATTTCAGGAGCCAGCCGGACACTCCCAGCGACAGGACTCCAAACACAAACCTCGCCCCTTTTCTGTTTTATTTCCCACATTTACAACAATACTTACCTATTACAGTAATCGGTTACACAACTATATCTACATTAAAATAAGACATTTTAACAATCACATTACAACAGCATCTATGTCTTCTTGTCGAGGTGGTCACAACACAAAACAAAGACCTCAAATATCCCATTATTACTAGTCGGTGGCACACCTAAGTCCACGTGTCTTGACTAGAGAAAATCAGGTCCTGGACTCACAGCAGCCATCACCTGGACTCCAGAGCAGCCATCTCCTGCAGTCTTCCTGAGCTTTGCAGCAGCCATCCAGCTCTTCTTGCAGTCTTCTCCTGGCCCTTGCAGCCTCCACTTGATGTCTTCTGCTGGCTCTTGTAGTCTTCTGATTAGTACACTGACTCCACCATTTATGCCACTTCTCCTAAAATGCTTACAGGTGTGCTTCTTAATTGGCACCCCCCACAGCAGTAACTCTTAGGGGAATAAGATTAGATACTGTGCCCCGCTGCAATTCTCCCTACACTTTCCCTGGCTAAGTAAACTCGCCAAACCTGGTTCTGGATGGCAGATTGAAGGAGTCCCTTGGCACTGTGCAACCAGCCCGAGCTTCCACTAGTGCCAGCTTGGGTCTGGGAACTATCCTGAAAATCGACGGATTCCAGGAGCCAGCCGGCCACTCGCAGACACAGGAACCCAAACACAAACCTCGGCCCTTTTCACTGGAATAGAAAACTCACCAGCCCTGGTTCTTCATGGCAGATTGCAGGAGTCCCTTGGCACTGTCAAACCAGCCCGAGTTGCCCCTGGTGCCAGCTTGGGTCTGGGAACAATTTTGAAAATAACAGAATTTCAGGAGCCAGCCGGCCACTCCCGGCCACAGGACCCCAAACACAAACCTCGGCCATTTTCCTGGCAAAGAAAACTCACCAGCCCTGGTTCTTGATGGCAGATTGCAGGAGTCCCTTGGCACTGTCAAACCAGCCCGAGTTTCCACTAGTGCCAGCTTGAGTCTGGGAACACTCCTGAAAATCACCGAATTTCAGGAGCCAGCCGGCCACTCCCGGCCACAGGACCCAAACACAAACCTGGCCATTTTCATTGGCAAAAAAACTCAGAAGCCCTGGTTCTTCATGGCAGATTGCAGGAGTCCCTTGGCACTGTTCAACCAGCCCGAGTTTCCACTAGTGCCAGCTTGGGTCTGGGAACAATCCAGAAAATCACCGAATTTCAGGAGCCAGCCGGCCACTCCCGGCCACAGGACCACAAACACAAACCTCGGCCCTTTTCTGTGGCAAAAATCTCAGCAGCCCCGGTTATTGTGCCAGATTGCAGGAGTCCCTTGGCACTGTCAAACCAGCCCGAGTTTCCACTAGTGCCAGCTTGGGTCTGGGAACAATTTTGAAAATCACCGAATTTCAGGAGCCAGTCGGCCACTCGCAGACACAGGACCCCAAACACAATCCTCGGCCCTTTTCCCTGGCAACCGATGCAATGAATCCCTCCAAAGCACCTCCAAAGCACGACACCCAGGAACTTTCAGCAACTGAAGCCCGCGCTGCCGGCCCCGCACGGAGCGCGGCTCCCGGCAGCAAAGCGGCTCCTCCGGCCGCTCCTCCGGCACGCAGGGGCGCCGCCGCCCCGGAGAGCCCCGCCCGCTCCCCCCGCCCGGCGGGGCCGGCACCGGGCCCGGCCGGCCCCGGCGGCGCCCGAGCCCCGCGCCCGGAGCGGACGGAGCGGCCGCCACCGCCCGGGCCGCCAAAGCAGCAGCGCCCGCGCCGCCTCTGCCGCCCTTGGCCGCCCCGCCACGGCTCCCCTCGCCTCCGCACGCCTCGCACCGCCGCGCCTCCGCCGCCGCCGCGCCCAATTGCCCGTCCGCCTCGGCAACTGCCCGGGCCGTGCCAGCAGGGCTCCCGAGCGCCAACGGCCCGGCCCGGGCCGCGGGCACAAGAAGCGCCCTCACATGCAGCGGCACGGCCCCATTGCAGCCCTGCAAACGCTGCCACAGCTGCAGCTTCCTGCCACTGAACCCCGAAACTGACGCCGCAGGCAGGGCTCACCTCACTTCAACAAGGCCAAAGAAATGTCTTCTCCCCTTCCATTTCATCCCCTAGCAGAGGAGAAAAGAAGGGCTCTTCCTCAAATGAAAGCCTTCGACCGATGGCAAAGGGGCATTTGGACCTCCATTCAAACCCTTGAAAAGGAGGGACACCAGGGCTGCCCCCTCCATTTAAACCTTAGCATGATGAAAATGGGCTGGCTGCCTTCAAATCAAACCCATCAGATGACAACAATACTTCTCCCGTTTCCCTTCAAATAGAACACAGGCATTCCCTGTCACCCCTGTGATACCCCGAACAGCCTGGAAAAAGCAGCTTTTCCTTCAATCAACACCCTTCAAACCGCCAGAAGGCTGATTTAGTATTTTATTATATATTCCATTAAAACTATACTAAAAGAATAGAAGCAAGGATTTCCTCAGAAGGCCAGCTAAGAATAGAAAAAGAAGGAATGAGAGCAAAGGCTTGTGGCTCTGACAGAGAGTCCGAGCCAGCTGACTGTGATTGGCCATTAATTAGAAACAACCACATGAGACCAAGCACAGATGCACCTGTTGCATTCCACAGCAGCAGAGAACCATTGTTTGCACTTTCATCCTGAGGCCTCTCAGCTTCTCAGGAGGAAAAATCCTAAGGAAAGGGTTTTCCATAAAAGATGTGTGTGACACAGCCCCACCCCTGGCTGCTGGCAGAGACACAGAGACAGCCCTGCCCAGAGCCATCACTGTCAGCAACCCAGGGATGGGACTGGCTCTGGGTGAGAAGGGTTTATTGATTTATTGCTCAGGCAAACAGCAGCCTCAGTGCACTGGCTCTGGGTGAGAAGGATTTATTTATTTATTTATTGCTCAGGCAAACAGCAGCCTCAGTGCACTGGCTCTGGGTGAGAAGGGTTTATTTATTTATTGCTCAGACAAACAGCAGCCTCAGTGCACTGGCTCTGGGTGAGAAGGATTTATTTATTTATTGCTCAGACAAACAGCAGCCTCAGTGCACTGGCTCTGGGTGAGAAGGATTTATTGATTTATTTATTGCTCAGACAAACAGCAGCCTCAGAGGCCAGGAGACTTCACAGGAGGAAGTAGCTGCTGCAGTCCAAGAGTAGTGACAGTTCTTTGTTACAAGGCAATGTGTAACTGTCTGACCCAACAGAGAGCTGCACAGGGTTTATTTTGCTTTCCAGCCTCTCACCTTTACTTAACTCTGCTGCACTGCGGATATTTTGCTCAAGAGGCTTCTCTCTCACATGCACACAGATGCTTCTGTTATAATTCTAACTCTTACTTGACTCTATACAACCCCACCCTCACATTACAAACCCTTCACCACCTCACCCTTCCAGTTCCTCACTTACTTAAGGCACGCTCTTACTTACAGCCATAGAAACATCATTCTTTATGTATTATTTTTCTGTTAATGCCTGTGTGTTGTATATTTTACATCAATCCAAGCTCCTTCCCAGACTGCAGATCAAATCTTTTGGTGTCTCTGGAAGTTTCTGGTTTTCCAATTCCCACATCTCCCCTTTGTCTCTGTATTAAGAAATTTTTATTAAAAGATTTGTTAAGTATTGGTTGTATATATTAATGTAAATAAGGTGTTATTATTAGTTCTAGTAGTATTATAATAATTAAAATGTATTTAAAATATTAAATTTTGTTGTATTTGTTAATTATGGTGTTAAATTTTATTTATTAAATTGTTTAGTTGGGTTTTATTATTTATTCTCATTTTGATATTTTTCAAAGTTGTTTTTTTTTATAAATAGATTTTGAGTTATTAGATAAATTTATAGAATATATTTCATTAATTTTTTATATTTATGTTTGAGTGTTAATAAATAAAAGAAAATTTATTGTTTATTGTTGTTTTGCTTTGTAAAACTGCATATTTTTGATATCTGTAAAAAGTTACTTAATGTAAAGGATGTAGTGTTAGATTGTTTATCTAGATAATATTTTAATTGATGTAATTGTTTTAGTGTTGTTGAAGTAATAGGTGGCATAAAAAGTGATGTGTTGTTTTAAGTTTCAAGGTTTAAAATATTTTTATATTTTGATTAGTATTGATGGATAAATGATTTTTAATGGTTTCAATTGGTAATTGTCTTTATATTAATTAATTTATTAAGTAACTAATTAATAAAAAGAGTTAATAATGTACTTTTTTTCATTATATGGATTATTTGTAATTGGTATATTGATTAGGTAAGTAAAGAATGAATTTTTTTGAGTAGTGATAGATAAATACAAAGTAATTCAAGTTGAAACTTTAGTTGAAGTTATTTAAATAGTTTAGGTTGGTTAATTGGTAAAGTTGTATAATTAAAAGTAAATAAAGTAAATACAGTAGAGGCATAATATTTGACTGAATTTTATATTTTTAAGTTATTATTTAATAAGAATTTTATACTATTGATTTTTATACTTATAAAGAAACAAAGTTTATAGTTTTTGGTGGGTGTAATACAAGATGTTAGGTGTAAGTTGGAATTTTGGTGTAATTTCCATTTGTATTTACATTGTGTAATTTCCATTGTTTTTTTAGTGCTGGAGTGGTCAGTGTGGTTTTTGTGTGATGTGGTTTTATGTTTTTTATTGAAATTTAGTTGGGCTTTTGTACTTGCTGAGATGTAAGTAAACTTTGTGTTTTCATATGAGAAATAAACTATTGATACATTTGGGTTTATAAAATTGCATAGAGATTGTGAGATACTTATTTAAGATATTATAACTTTTTTTGTTATATGTATGAAGAAATAGTAGATTAAAATAATGTATGCAGTAAAGAAAAAAATTAAATTAATTTGGAATTATTTAGTTTATATATAATTAGTAACATGTGAAATGATATATTTATTAAGTATTAAAATATTGTATATTATTTTAGAGTTTGTAACACTTGATAAATTTTAAATTAGTGGAAGGTTACATAAATATGTTTGGAAAATGATTTTTTAAGTTTATTTTAAAAAGAGCTTTAGTTGTTATATTGATAAAGTTAAATTGTTAAGTTAAAATTATTTGAATTTTATTTTTGATGTAGCAAATATTTGGGTTTGTTGTTAATTATTTTATTTAGGTAGAGTTAGGGTTTGATTATAGTTTAAATTGTAATTGGTGGATGTTACTTACTACATTTTTATATAAGGTTTTTTAAAATAGTAGGTATGAGTAAAAATATTAGGATTAAAGATTAATTAAATTATTTAGAAATTGGATTTTTAAAAGTATTTTTAGAATAGAGATGTTTTGAATATAGTAAACTTATTTTTTAAAGATTTGAAAGTGGTTACAGACAGGATTGTCAGTTTGGATTTAGACATTGAGAGTGTGAGGGTGGAGGAGATGTAGTTGTAGGAGAGATTGAGTACTTAATATGAAACAAAAAATAAACTAATGTTGTAGTTGGATTTTTTATTGAAGTGTTTTTGCAATAATAACTGAGGAAAGTTTAAGATTAATAGTTTGGAGGAGGTTTTTAATCAAGTTTCATTTTTTTTAACTTTGAAAAATATTTAAAATTATGAGATAATATTAGGTTAAATTATAGAGTTAGTGTAGAGATTAGTTAGGCAGTTAACTTGGCTTGAGAGATGTTTAAGTAGTTAGAGAATAAAAAAGTGGGATTTTGAAATTATGTGGTTTTTAGATAATTATATAAAGAAATGGTAAAGTATATGAAAGTCAATTATAAATATTATAATATTTTACAAATAATGTTTATAATAAAAATGAAAATATTTATGTCATTAGTATATTAGCAGTAAGTGTTTGAAGAAGTTAGGATAACTTAAAAAAAATACTGATATTTTAAGGAAATAGAGTAAAAACATTAAATTGTTTGATATTAATAGCAACTACTATTTTTTGTGTTATTTATAAAAGATAGAAATAAGAGATTGTAATGAAGAATAGAATTTTTTATTAAATTGATGATGTAGTAAACTGTACTTGTTTTACTTATGATTATGTGTTTATTTAGTGTGTTATTTTAGTTGTTTTAATTGGAGTTTTATTTTTTTAAGAAAATTAACTATATACTTCATTGTTCAGATATATGGTTTTGAATAAAATTCAGGAGAAGTTATATTAAATAACATTTAAATTTAGAATTCATTAATTCTGATAGTAAGGAATAATAAACCTAAGTTTCGTAGAACATTACAGTGATAAAATGAAATTTAAGAATATTTAGACTTTAATGTAGTGAAATTTAATTTGGTTTGATTTTATTAATACTTGAGTTATTGAAGGTTGCTATTTGTAAATATTGAAGTTTTTAAAGTGTTTTGGAGAAACTTTAGATTGTCGAGTTACTATTATTACCTATATCTTTACATGGTGGTTTTATTTATTGGAGCTGTGTTTCTTGGTAAAAGACTTATTTATGTTCTATTTAGAACGGTACTAATTTGCATAATGGGTTTTTTTTGTATTTAGGATATTGATTGGATTGTTTTATATTTTTTGTGGGCTTTGAGTAATATTCCTTATATGTTTAGGTTTTTAATATTTGAAGTATTTTTAATGGCTTTTGTTACTTTTTAAAGAGTTTTTGATTTAGAATTTGAAGAGTATTTGGTGTTTGGAGGAAATAAATTTGGAGTTATTTTTGGATATGGTTGAGTTGTATTTTTAATGTTAATAAGGTCTACTTTTGGTACATTAGTTTGATTCTTTTGTTTGGTTATGGGGAGGGTCTCTTGTGTAAGCCTGAGACTGGTACTAGGACTTTTTGTCTAATGTTTTATGGGTCTGTTAAGGAGGAGGTGTTATTTTAAGTTTTATAAAATATACTGAGAATCAGTTAAAATCAAGGAAGAAACATTATGGTAATTGAAGGGTGTTGTGTTTAAAGAGCTCTAAATCTTTTTCGAATAACTGCTTGAAATAAGGTGAGCTCAATCTCCTTTTTCTGCCCCCACAAATGGCATGACCTGTGCCCACTGCTCACGATTCACCCAACCAAAATCAAGAGCAAATGTTGGCTGGGCTTTAAGAACTTGAAATAACTTAGAAGCAAAATAAATCACATTTTTCTCCTGTGTTTTCTTTTTCTTTCAGATGCTGGACTTACCTCTGTGGACGTGCACTGAGCTCTCACTGCAGGAACCTGTCAGGCCTCGGTGGCTGTGAGTTCATGCTCTTCTCACTGGGGAATTGGAAATAATTAATTAGTTGCAGAGTTAATTCATTAATTGCAGAATTAATTAAATTAATGAAGCCTTTCCCCTTTTGTGCCCTGCTGTGTGGGACAAGGGCAGAGAGAGCGAGCAGAGGAGCGGCCTGGGGCTGGAGAGGGGCAGGAGAAAGGCAGAGGGACCTCCCTGGTGCCACCAGGGCACCTGTGGGGAACAGAAGGGACACCGTGAGGGCAAGGGCAGGTGAGGAGGGGACAGTCTGGGGCAAAACCCGGGTTCGCCTGCAGGGAAACGAGTAAGGGACATTTTGGAGGGAAAAGCTGAGGTGATGAGTCCGCCCAGCTCGGCCCAAGTGGGACCAGAGGTGAAGGCCACTCCAAAGCCAACCCTTCACAACCTCTGAGTCCCAGAATAAATCCTACAAGTTGCCTGTTGAGGAACTAAAAATACATAGAAACAGAACCAGGAGCAAACCAGAAGGCTCCTGGGAATCCCATTACAGTGTTGCCATAGCCTTTTAACAGGTTTTTTATTGCAACACTGCATTTCCCTGTTGGGAACGTTCACCCTGTGGGCTGTGGGTTTTTTGGGTCTGAGCTCCCTCACGGTGGCCCCGACACTGCCCAGGAGCTGGGAGGGAAAGCAGAGTCAGGGCTCCCGGCAGGGACAGGGCGTTTTCCCCCAGAGCAGATCCCGCGGCCGCCACCAGCCTGGCCAGGAGGGACCCGCGCTGGCTCCTGCAGGGCAGGAATGTTCTCAGCCGATTCCGCTGACATTCCAGCGGCCTCATCTCCCCGGCGCTTCCCCACGCCCTCTCCCGCCCCTCCTGCTCCCAGCTCCCGCCCATTCTGAGGGGAATTTGTCCCGCCAGCAGCAGGGGAAGGACACCAGCTGCCACCCTGGGACTTGGATTGTCCCTCTGGGCAATGCTGGCTGCTGGGATTTAGAGCATTCCGTGCATTTGACTGCTGAAATTTCCCAGCCCAGGGGTTTAGCTGAGAGGGCAGCACAAAGATTGTTCCCTGTGCGGTGCCCGGATTTGGGGTTTGGTATCAGCTTTGCTAGTTCAGATGAGTTATACCCACAGCCCCAAATTCCCTGATGAATTCCTGCTGGAATAACCTGACAGTGCCTCACGGAGAGTGGAAATTCCCATGCAGAGGTACCGCTTTTACACCAGCTGTGCCAGGAGCCAGCAGAGATTCCAGGGAAGCTGAGTGGGATCGGGACAAGGATAGGTCTATATTCCATAGAACTTGCTATTTAAAACCCTCATCCCCAGCGCCACTGATGTCCCTGGGGTCACTTGACAGAGTTCCCTGGAACCCAGCTGATTTCACCCCCCTCACCAGAGCTCAGGCTCCAGTTGATATTTTAAAGCAGGACAAGGCGGTGGCTGGATGCACTCCCAGCCTGTGCTGAGGCAGCACACCTCTCCCTGAAGAAGCCCAGCTCCTTTCAGAAGCTCAGCAGTAGCCTCTGCACATTTTTCCCCCCAGGAAAGGGATGCACATCCCTGCCTTCAGCACACCTCCAGTGGGACCCACCTGCAAAAGTTTTCCTTCACGTCTGCACTTCCAGCTGGCTCCCTGGAAATTTCCAAACTTCATCCCACTCGAACCTCTGATTTTAAGGCATCTCCAAGGTATATTGCTTGGGATTCAAGATCTGTGAGGGAAGATGGCCTTGGCTTTAATGCTGCTGAGGGACGCTGGCCTCAGGCTGGAAAGGAGAGAGGAGATTTGGGGTAGCTGAGACATACCTGGCACTGTGTGGGAGCTCTGGGAGGTCAGAAACGGGAACTGCTGTCTGAGCCCCTCTGCAAACGGCCCGTGCCTCCATTCCAGGTAATGCCAGCTGCTCCTTGGGCTCCTTCTGGGCTGTCGGTGGCGTCTATCCCGGCCCCGCCCGTGTCCCTCAGACCGGCCCCGCCCGTCGCACCGCGCCGAACCGGGGCTGCTCCCGGTGCCGGGCGGAACCCGGAGCGCTGAGGCGGGCCCGGGGATGGGACCGGGGTTCTGGCTCGGCTCCTGTCGGTGTCGCCTGTCGGGGGGTCCCGCGGCGGGCGCGGTGTGGGGCGGGAATCGGGACCGGGATGGCCGCGGGCGGCGGGAGCTCCAGAACGGAGAGGCTCCACACGGACGGAACCGGCCGGGCCGGGCCCCAGGACCCCCCGGACCCCACCGCTCCCCGCCGTGCCACGGAATTATTTTTCCCAGTGTAGGCCAAGAATTCTTTATGAGAAAACTCAAAACTCAAGGATGCGGCGTCTGAGGGGAGAGGAGAGATTCTGGTATAAATTCAAAACGCATTGCGAAAACTAAATCTATGGAGCAGCCCCTTTCCTCTCCCAGACTGGTTTCTGTGTGCTCGTCTGTGATTCCAACTGCTCCGATGGGATTTTCAGCCTGTGGGGCTGTAATGACTTGCCCGGTGCTAAGCACGACAGGAAATAATGGGAAAACATCTCTGGCTCAGGCAGTGGAGCCTCTCAGTAAGCGTGTCCCCAAAGTCTGGCAGCATCTCCGGGTGGAATTTGAGGGGTCCCAGCACAGGCCCCCGGCGCAGGGCCCCTTGCTTCCCCAAGTTCCCTTTAATCAGGATGATTTTTTGGGGTAGGAGCACCCAAAGCCAGCGGAACTGGCCTTAACCACTTTCTGTGGGACCTCTCCTCTCTTCCTCACCAAATTCCCACTGTCAAAAGCCATCCCCTCAGTCTCTCCAAGGAATTGGGGCTGGATTTCCCAATCCAGCAGGGCAGAAATGCTGTTGTCCTTATTGTATATCCTAATTGCAGTAATTGCTTAAGAAATAATTGAAAGGAATTAAAGGAATGAAGAGAAATCAAATAAGAGCTGCCAGCTCCAACTAAGGGATGCTCAAACCCCTTATCAATAATTTGCTTTAATTAACCAACTCAAACAAAGTAATTAACACCACATTGATACAGTATGACTCTTTTTAATGGAGTTACAGATAAATATTGCAAAATGTAAAAACCTTTATAAACCCAGAAACTCTTTTAAGAGATAGACAGTGTACAGCTGCAGAGAGTCCCGTATTCAGGAGAAAAACCACAAAGTTTTCAGTCTTTAGCATCTTCCACGGTGTGGTCACTGACAGCAAACGTGGCTTCGGCCTCGGGAAGGCACGGGGAGTCAGGGATTTCACGGATCCTGGTGTCACCTCAGCCTTTCAGCAGGTACAGCCTGCAGGGAGAGGGAACAAAACGGGTCAGAATGGACAGCCTCATTCCAGAAAATCATCACCATTCACAAAGCGTGAGGCAGAGCTGTGACAACTTCCCCAAAGGTTCCTTTCCCTGCGGGCTGAGGGCTCCAAGCTAAAGGCACAGCCTGGACCTGCCATGGACAGCCCACGGGAACCCCAGAAGGAAAAGCTACTGGGCCAATTCCGTCAGACATTCCAAACTCAGGCTCCTCACCTGGTGGGGGAAGCACATCTTCCCTCCTGTGGGTTTTTTGGGATCTGCAGTGAACTGCAGGGGGAAAAAGCCAAACCCCAAGTATCTCCCACGACTGGAACGGAAAAGTGAGGGAAAAGGACGGAGGGGCAACTCCTGGTGTGAGTAACTGGGATCCAACCCCTCCAATGCAAGGGAAGCAGAGGCTGAGTGACAAAGCCCTTGGGCCCAGTTTGCTGGGATTCACAGGAAAGCTGCCGGGTTTTATTTTGGCAGTGAAGCCGAGCTGGTCATCGCCTCGTCGGCCGGGTACGGCAGCGGCATCCGCAGGGACCTGGGCAGTGCGTCTGCCTGGCAGAGGGCTCCCCGCTTCCCGGGAATCTCTGTGCCACAGGGCACTGGCACTGGCCATTGAAACAGCTCCTACCTGGCCTTTCACAAGGCAAGATGGGTTTTCATACAGCAAATGTTTTTTGAATGAAGGAGATAACACTACACTCAACTGGAGAAGAAAAAAGTGAGATCTGTTAAATTTACCTAAGCCAGGCAAAAAAAACCCAAAAACAAAAAAAACCCAAAAAGAAACAAACAAAAAACCCACAAAAAAACCCACCCACCAACAATAATAACAATTAAAAAAGCCCAACATATTAAGCATATTTCAAGAGAGTTAAAATCAGAATGAGGTGACTTGGAAAGCTTGAAAAGCTGCAATGCTGCAAAAATCTAATGCTGCAAAAAAAGCCTTTTCTTACACCACATTTTAGCCCTGAACTTGCAAAAATCCCCTGCAAACTAACAATTCAGCACGTATAGTTATTGAATCATTCCTGTCTTTGAGCACGAGTCAAGCTAAAGCTATGGAGACAGGAAAACTCAGTGCTGTTCCTTTGGAAATCACAGAAGCACAGGGAGGTTTTTCATTAGCTTAGGAAAACGCCCAGCATTTTCAGTAGATACTGAATAGCAGGGAAGTCGGAGATCAATGTTTTGCTTCCAGAGACAAAAATTTAAATAAGTATTTACATTAAACCAGCAGTCTACAGATTGTCTGATCAGAAGTGTTTATTAAGAAAAAACCCTGGGGTTTCCTCTTCAGGGACACAAGAGGAACTCCTTGGCTGGGACACAGCCTTGGTCAGCACTGCTCCCCCACCACACAGGCCACCCACGGCTTCCAGCTCTTCACAGTCCTTGCACAGCTCCCAGGGATCCCAGAGGATCGCAGGGCCGAGCTTCACCTCTGCCCTTCTCCTGCAGCTCAGCAGGTTTCCTGTCAGACCTGCTTTGCAGAGCAGCCACACGCGACTCCGCGGTGCTCAGCCTTGTCTCCAGAGCCTTGATCAGCATGTCCACCTGCAAAATGACCAGGTGCTGGGTCACACACACACAAAGAGCACGTGTGGATGTCAGAAAGGGCTCAAGTCTCATCTCACATCACCAATTCCTTTCATTTGACTCTTTCCCTGCTCATTTCATCCTGTGAAAGCTCACCCAACTCTAACACTCACTGTCCACTTTTTCCAGCCCTGGTGTCAGAGCCACACACTCAGCTTCTGCTGGACAACCTTCAGTTTCCAACTTCCTTAACACGATTTGCTCCCAGCTCTTCCCACCTGCAGTCACCAGATTTTAGTAGAGCAAAACATCACCTTGATTTATGATGTTGTATTTCAATACAAAGCTACAGCAAAAGCATTAAGTCCATTTGCACAAAAGGCAGAAGAAACATGACTAAAAGTTAAGTGAAGATCTGGAGAGGTGAATCAGAACTAACTAGAAACAACTGATCAAATTACTGAGACATAAATAGGAACCTAATGCTGTGCCTGATAGACAGAAAATGCTAATTACCGTGAAAATTGAAGGAAAGTTACTGAAAATCTTGCATAACACAAGGTACCAATGACATGAAGCAGACCAGTACACGCCACAATGCACTGAATTACTCTGGGTGAAATAAGCTGTTCTGCAGAAACTACTGAAGCACATTAAGGTTTCACAGAGGTGAATTAAACAAACTATTAATTATAAGGTTAAATCTCACCCTTTCCAGCACCTCTTCCAAGACAGCTTGACTTTCCAGAGTAAGTGGTTCCTCATGGATGACAGCTTGCTTTCCCGGGGTGCCTAGAGTATAGCTGAGATGCCACAGTTCAGATCATGCACAGATTCCCACCCTGAAGCAAAAATCCAAACACAGCACTCCTCCAGACCCCTGAGAGATAGCCATGGATCCTGGGGCTGCAGTGAAAAATTGCACAGACACCGAGAACAGCGCAGGGCTGGCTGGGAGAAGCAGCATTACTCTCCAAGAAAAAGTGCCATTCTGCAGCCAGGTCAGTGCTTTAGGGAATTTTACTGCACAAAAATAAGGTATCATAGCTGTGGAATTAAGAAAAAAAAACCAAAAGCACTGCCAGAGCAGAGCAGAGGTGAACATCCACAGCAATACAGCAAAATGAATGGGAACTTCAGAAAAAAACAGAGACATTAAAAACCAGTTCAGGTGAACACTGTCCATCAGAACAATGCCTGCAGAAAAGAACTCTGGCATAAAGCCTTGATTCACTATATAGTTATTGAACAATACTTAGGACCACTTTTAAGTGCTATAAACTGACTAAACCCAAGCACACTTTCATTTTTGGACAGATTTAAATGGCTGAGTGAGAGCCT
Source organism: Diglossa brunneiventris (assembly GCA_019023105.1). Taxonomy (NCBI): domain Eukaryota; kingdom Metazoa; phylum Chordata; class Aves; order Passeriformes; family Thraupidae; genus Diglossa; species Diglossa brunneiventris. Next base: position 64,264,077 of record CM032356.1, read on the forward strand.
CAAGCACACACTCAGCTGTCAGATTTGCCTTTGCCCCCCTTAGGGCAGATGTGGCCAGCACAGGTCAGACCTGCCCCAAGTTCTGCCTGAGCCCCTCTGGCCACGCTGCCTGCCGGTAATGCTGACCCCAAAGGGGCTCCAGACAGGCCTGTCTGGTGCTTGGTTTGTGTACTCTTCTGAGAAAACGAGAAGGAACCCTCCCGTGCCCCGGACCTGGGGGTATTTCTTGGCAGGAATGCAATTTCTCATACAAAAGGCAGACCTGGCTGGTTTGGGTTTGTTATTTTTCCTAGGATTTGCCTTACACGGTGATGTTCCTCAGAACTGAGCACTATGATGCCAACAGCAGCAATACAGAAAACCACTCTGGGGCAGAGCAGCAGAAAAAGCCACCTCCAGACTTCCCAGAGATATAACAGGAGAACCCTCAGTGCAATCCTGGGGAGTGAAGTGGAGCTGGCACACAAACACTCTGTATTTACCTTTCAACGGAGTCAATAGTGAAACAGAACAAATCTTTCTTGTAGTCGAGCCTCCTCGAGGTGCACCTGTAGATGCTGCGAGTGTCTTTGAGCAGCCAGAGCAGAATAAGGTTTCTACTAAGCTGTAAGTGAGAAACAACATTGATTCAGAAAAAAATAAAAGGAAGCACCTCGTCCCATGCCTTTCCTTAAAAAAAACATTAAAAAAATCCCCAAACAATCATGCACTATATTTTTTAAGCGTTCATTCTTGCTTTACACAGTGTAAATTATGAGCACTCATCTTTCAGCCTGAATTTGCAGCAGCTCCTCAAAGGCTGACTGAACTCAGCAAGACCAGATCAAAATCACTAAAGATCGGAATCACTAAAGATCAGAATCACCAAATTGTGGAAGGGACCTTAAAGCTCACGCAGTGCCATCCCTGCCATGGCAGGGACACCTCCCACTGTCCCAGGCTGCTCCAAGCCTGGCCTTGGCACTGCCAGGGATCCAGGGGCAGCCACAGCTGTGCCAGGGCCTCAGCACCCTCCCAGGGAAAAACCTCTTCCTGATACTTAATCTAAACCTTCCTTCATCCTAAGGCCATTCCCCTGTCCACCACTGCATGTCCTTGTGAGAAATCCCTCTGCCTCAGGCCACAAAGTACACACCACACAAATAAGTGTTCCAGGGCCACACCAGCCCTCCGGGCCCTCCACCGGGCCTGTCCCCAGCACCTTCCCCGGGAAACCCCGACCTCCCGGGGCTGTGCCCAGCCACGGCCGGCCCTCACCATCCGCACTCGCCGGGCAGTTTGGAGATCCTCCGCTCCGGTCCACGGCGACGCTGGCGGCCGCACCTGCAGCGGGAGGGAAGGAGGGAGGGATGGCGGCCGTGAGGGGAGGCGCGGGGCCGGGGCCGGCACTCACTGCGCAGCAGGATGCAGCCGCTCTCCTCGTCGTTGGACACCCAGCTGGGCGTGTCGCCCACGGGCCGCCGGCAGCCGGCGCACAGGAACACCATGGGCACGGGCGCCTCGTCCGCCCGCTCCCGCTCCGCCCGGCCGGCGCCCGGCTCCAGCAGCGACAGCGACTGCTCCAGCGCCGGGCACAGCGACAGCGGGTCCTGCTCGCCCGCCGAGGCACCGGCCCTCAACATCGCCTTCGAATCGCCCGCCGAGGAAGCGGCCGTGACACCGGACATGGCCCCGGAACCGCTCCCGGAGCCGCCGCAGCACCGAGGGCCCCAGAACGGCTCCCGGAGCCGCCTCAGCACCGCCCGTACGCGTTTAGACCTCGTAAGGTCATGGAACCAAAGCAAAGGATGTGGGTATTCCAGTACGTGAAGCGTTTTATCAAGTCACTGCTAAGTCAGAGAACTTCCCGAGCTGGAAGGGCCCCACAGGGACCATCCAGTCCCGTCCCTCTTCCTGCCCAGACACCCAACAACCCCATCCTGAGTATCCCTGGAGCGCTGTCCAGCGGCTCTGGAGCTCTGTGGGGCCGTGCCCATTCCCTGGGGAGCCTGGGCAGTGCCCAGCACCCTGTGGGGATGAACCTTTCCCTGATATCCAGCCTAAACCCCTCCAGACGCAGCTGCAGCCGTTCCCTGGGTGCTGTCCCTGGTCACGGGGAGCAGAGCCCGGAGCTGCCCCGCAGGAGGAGCCTCAGCCCCGGCGAGCTCTGACCGCGGCCCCCTCCAGGCTGAACAGGCCCTCGGCCACTCCTGGTGTGGCCCCTGCACAGCCAGCCCTTTCCATCAGACACACTTGGGAATGTTTTCCAGCCCGGCCGTGCTCAGGAGCTCCCAGGACAGAGCACTGCCCTGAGGGAAGGGCCTGTGATCCAGCTGGCACTTGTCCACACTGTCCCTCGGTTACAGGGCGCCCGCCTCAGTTTAAAACATCCGAGGAATAATAACACGAGTTACTGTCTCACGGATGTTTCCAGTCCCCAGTGTGAAATACAAAGCTGTGTTTCGTGTCAGGTACAAACAGGCGACGTGTGTATTTGTGAATACAAAATGTGTGGACACCGACAGTAGGAGAGCTGGGAATTCTAATAATAACTGAGGGAAAATAAAGCATGGAAAAAGGCCTTTGAACTTATCTGTTGTTTGCCATTAACCCTGGTTGATTAGGAGCATTGGAATTAAAGTGTTAAGGATGTTGCTTTTGCTTGTAGTTAATCCATAAAGAGCTCTGCAAGAATAACCTTTTGAAGTATAATTTTAGAATATTACTTCTATCCTTGAAACTATAGCTTTGGAATATATATAAAAAGGAAATATGCTTATCTCACGCCCTATTGAAGCAGAGAAAAACAGCTTGAGAAAGGAAGATGAACATCACCTCAAGGATATATGGTTTCAACCAAGGGAAGCTGGACATCACTGTTATTAGATTTATAGTCTCTGCAATTAAAAGGTGGACCACCCATCTGGGGAGCTGGACTCCACCAGATGGATTTGTCTTTCTTCTTTCGGAAACTGGACCACCACCATCTGGGAATACTCTTTTAAAAAACACATCCTGAAAGAAACTAAAATCACAATAGTGTATAGAATTGTGATGTAATAATTTGAATAAATATTGATGTAAAAAAATGGAATAGAAACTGCTAAAAAAAAAAACCTGATGAGTACCCCTATAAATACCTGAAATCCTCAAGTATCGGTGTGCAGTCGGAGGGAAAACTTCCCCCGCTGTACCCAGCGCTGTATTGCTCATACTTTACCATATTAATTAATAAATTGATTGCTGCTTAATATTGGCCTAGTCAAGCTTCTTGGTCAATAACACCCGGCAGTCCTTGAGCCGCGGGACCCCGAGCGATTGGCACAGGCACGGGTTGTGCAATTCCCTTTCTGAGGGCAGTGCAGCACGATGAGGCAAAGCAGTGGGTCGGAGTCTGGGCTGGCTGAAAAGGCACCACTGACATGGCCAACAGGACAAACTCCTCGAGTACTTCTGGTCTTACGAATATTACTGGGATTACATAGATCCAATTCCAGTAGATGGAAGCAAGCTGAAGGTTAATACATGTAAACATTGGGGCGTGGTAGGTGCTAATCTAGCACAGGGAAATGTTGCTTGTCTCACTGACCTGGTTTTGTTCCTTGCAGTAGAGTCCATGCCAGTGCCTGGTTTGTGTGAATGGGTGTTTGCCTTCAGGCTGGATAATTACTAACAAACACTCTGGCTTTATCTTACAGTATCTGAAGCTGTAAGACTGCTGACACTAATTCTTGTTTACAAGGACAGATTTTTCTTTTTCTTAGTCATTTGCTGAGGGGAAATGTGATTACTTGAGGATCTGTAGTGTGGGATGCTAGTTACCTGTGTGCTGCTGCCACCAAAGTTCACTGAAGGAGCAGAGGTTTTCATAAAAAACACTGTGTTTTCATCTTGGGACAAGGCTGACATTGCAACTGGTAAGCATTCAGACTTTTAGTAAAGGAAATGTACATTTCCACTAGCCAGGAACAGTAAGCTGCAAACATATTCTTTGACCTTCCCTCCCATCCCTGAGGATGGCTGAAACTGTGCAGATGTGGATTCAGAAACTCATTTTTTCCCCCAAGGTTATTACAGGGCAATTATTATATATTCCAGGAAAATGTGATGGCCTTTCAGAATATCTTCATGTCTCTCTCACTAACAATGCAAAAAAACTGCCTTTCTGATGGTGAAAGCTGAATTCTGTGTTAGGAGCTGCTTGTCCTTTGCTTGCTTGGACAGCAGGAGGGAAAAGGAGCAGAAGCTTCCTCTAGAAAAGCTTTTCTGTGCATTCAGATCAGCCAAGGGTTTATTGCCTCCAAACTTAGAGCACCACACCTTAAAGAAAGCGGTGTGAATATCCACATCCCTCCATACAGAAAATCTTGCTCTCTAATGCTGCAGAGCAACATTTGTGCTGCTGGGACCAGGAGCAGCTCATCTAATTCTCTTAATTTTGCAGTTAGGGCAGATGATTACCCCCAGATTCCACTGGGGAAACCCCAAACTGCTGAGCTGAGCGAGATGTAAATCTCTGGCGTTGTGGCTGGCGTAGCAAAACCCAAAAACCAGGAATAAACCTTTCCCCTGATGTCTCCTTAATAACATTTTCCTACCTCTTGGATCACCTGGTGCACAGCAGAGGTGGCACTTGTGTTACAGCACTTCCCTCCCTGGCAATTCATAGGGATTTTTCTCAGCTGCCTCTTGAAACTGTAGAAACCGTGCTTCTGAGACAAGATGCTCACTCTCTGTTAAATTTAATTTAAATTTGTTGACAGTTTTGTGGAGGAATAGAGAGTGCATCCTCTTGGTACTATTATCCTCCTCCTCCAAATCCCAGTGGGAGAACAGTGGCTTACAAGTTCTAATGAAAACACCAAGGGAAACAATTCCACAGCTGCTTGGGATTTTTCACTGTTTGAGTAAAAGTACCAGTCAAGCAATGAATATACTTTGCCTGTCCTTGCACAATATTTACATTCCTAACCTCGAGAAGCTGCTGCTGGGATTATTTGCTTTATGTGCTCTCAGTTTTGCCTCCTAGGGTTTTTTTTTTTTTTTTATTCTTTTAATGTGAAACAGAGACCTGAATCTCTGCACTTCTTTTCCTCTGTTACGTGGCTGGTCCCGAGACGTGTCGAGACTGAATTTGTCTCATGAAAATGAATCTAAACCCAGATAAAAAGCCATGGTCCTGCTTTCTATTATAATGTTGTGCATCTCTCTCAATTTTGTACGAAAATAATGAAAAAATCTTAATTGGCCCGTGACTAATGGGCTATTTAAAAGCATGCACACACACATGCACAAAAGGTGATGGTAAAATTTAGCAATAGGAAAGCTTTTTATAGATTGGTAAATATGAAAATGCATTATTCCAGTTTAAAAACAAACAAAAAACCCCACAAACAAACAAACAACCCAAACAAAAGCAAGCAAGCAAACAAACAAAACCAAACTAACTGCAGAATTAAGCCCAGGAAATTTTGGTTCAAGCTCCACTGGAGCCCTGGAGCCAATTTATTAGCTTCAGTGAATTCCATGAAATCTATTCAAACTGTTTTTAAAAGATGAGCCAAAATAGCTCTGAGAGGGAATTCTATAAATCAAAACTCTTAATTCTGTCCCAGTGGTGTGGAACACTTCAAAGCTTTGGGCTTCTCAAAATGTCCCGGGCAAGGGAAGAATAAAAATAGGCTGCCCCTCCCCACTGATATTTCTCAGTAGCCCAGCCCAAACTCAGGTTTCTGGTAAGGGTAGAGCTGGGCCAGCTCTAGTTTGGGTTTAAAAGGAGCTGGGCTAATTCCCTTAATCTCTTTGTGGCTTTGATGCCAACACATCCTGAACGTTTCACAAAGAAACGCTCAATCAAACGTACCGGACCTGTTCCGGAGAACACGACGTTTGCTGTACTTTCAGAGGGAAGATTATTTTATCTCTGTCAGTATTTGTCCCTGGAGCCAGTGACCTTCTTTTTCCACCTCATCTGCTGTGAATCCAGGGCAGGACACTCAGACTTCCCAAGGCCACCAGGAAGCGGCCCCAGGAGGCAGCGTTTGTGGAACAGTGGCCAAAGGTGCCGTGGGGATGGGAGCGGATTCTCAGCGAGCCCAAGGCTCAGGCAATCAAACTGGCACAGCACTGGAGCCTGCAGGAAAGAGGAGCTCCCTCTGCTTGCCCAGCCACCTCACCCTCCCACTGTGGCACACCTGGGCACTGGCAATCTGTTCCTCAGATAAACCATGTGCTGCTCCTGGCAGAGCAGGCAGCACCTTGCACTCCTCCACGGGGGCTGCAGGGCAAGGGGCACTTCCTTCCACTGCGATGTGCTGCGAGGGGCAGGCTGTGCCTTTTCTCTCCTGAACAAGGCCCTCTGGCTATTCTCCGGTATAAAACGCCCAGGGCTGAGACTCCCTCCCCGAGGGCCTCTCCATAAAGACCCTGCAGGATTAGGCAGTGACCACTCAGGCTTCCTGCCCTGTGGTTGTGTAACAGGAGCCACGTGCAGTAATATGCACAGGTCTGGGCACCAGAACGCTCCAGAGGCTTTCCCTCCCTCATCCCCACTGTTGGAGGCTCCCAAGACCTTTAACAATTGGCACTTAGACCTCTCTCTGAAAGGAGAAATGAGTCCGATGACATAGCTGTAGTAGGGAGGGCAAATCACCTTGCTGTGTTTTATTTCTGCTGTGCAGAATGACAGAACCCCTCTGCTGTGCCCACAGACTCCACCGTCATCGCCTTCTGGGTCGGCCTCGCCGCCTTCGTGACGTTCCTTTTCCTTGTTCTGCTGTGCATGTCCTGCTCTGGATCTACGCCAGCCAAGTGAGTCCAGCCAGAGATAAAGCCAGAATAATCAGAGATAAAGCAAGTGGATAACGGTGTGAAAAATAAACCTGTGGGAAACACTCACTGCCTCGAGTGACGCAGCCGTGACACAGAACGTTTATAACCGCACAGAGGGGAAATTCTCCTGTCAGTATTTGGCTGTAGGGTCTCTTGACCCACTGCTCCTCCTAAGGCATTTGCCCACTGCTCCTCCTTTTCTGACCAGGAAAATTCAGCTCAGCAGGCTGGGCAGAGATTCAGGATTAGGTCACAAGCAAGCAGAGGGAAACAGCGGTCAGAAGGAGCACTAATATTCCCATTTATTGGCACCCTAGGGCCTCTGGCAGGCTCACAAAAGGTAAGAAAAACAATTTGAAAAAAGGAAGTTTACCAAATAAACCACAAAGCAGGAGGCAGAGTAATAACACAACAGATGTGGAAATGGACATTAAGTTGCAGAGTAACAGAGGCATGTTAGCAAAAATTTACTGTTCCTAAAAAAATGGCAGAAGTCTGTGTACATGAAAATCTCAGAGTGTTTGCAAGACTTCAACAAAGTATTGATTTTAAAGTTTTTTCACTTTCATCATGTTACTGAGCAAAATACTGGCTCAAAAGACACATATTTATCCCTCATGTATGGAATTTTGGCCATCAAAGGAGCCATTGTGAACAAGGCAAGTCTAGAAACGTTTCTGGAGTGCCCAGAAATCATTAATGCAAGACAGCATTCAGTGAGATTGTTAGGCTTTGAAACCATCCTATATTGTCATTTCCTAGGCTTGAAACATACTGTGAGAGAAAACAGTTTTAGGACTGAAGAAACGACCAAACCCAGTCACACACAAAACTCGCCCTTTTTGGTCAAGTTCTGTTTGTTTTCCCAGCCCCACTTCAATTCCACTTGCCCCAGTTCCAGCACCAGAACCCAGCGTGGTGCTGGAGAGAAGCCACCAGTGTAAACCTGCACCCCTGCCCTGCCACCCCCTCTGCTGTGTCACCCAGCCCTGCCCTGGCATGGGCCCACAGGACAGCTCCGTGCTGTGAGGAACCTCCTGTCCCTTTCCTGCTGATAATCCCGATGGACCACCAGCAAAACGCCCGCTCACGTCACCGGCCAAGGCTGGAGAGCTTCCACCTTCATCCCTTCTGTGCTCATCCATCTCTGCCAGCCCAGGGACACTGGGCCCCCTGTGCTCTCCCAGATCACCCATGTCCTGCTGAGAGGAGGCAGCTGCTCTGGGCACCCTGTGCCAGGGAACAATTGCTCATTCCCAAGATCCCATCCATCCCTGCCCACTAGCACTGGGAGCCATTGTCCCTCCATGCCCTGTCCCCAGTCCCCCAGCTCTCCTGGAGCCCCTTCGGGCCCTGCAGGGGCTCTGAGCTCTCCCTGGAGCCTTCTCCTCTCCAGGTGAGCACCCCCAGCTCTCCCAGCCTGGCTCCAGCCCTGCAGCCGCTCCGGTGCCTCTTGGCCTTGCTCCAACAGCTCCACAGATTTCTTGTGCTGGACCCAGGGCTGGGGGCAGCTCTGAAGGCGGGGTCTCCCCTGAGTGGGGGAGAGGGCAGAATCCCCCTCACCTCCTTTGATGCAGGGTAGGTGCAATTTTGGCTGTGCATGCCATCCCTCTCTTCCCTGGGGGGTAACACCAAGCGTGAACTCCCTTGGCAAGGGCTCGGCGCCCTCCAGAGCAGAGTCCTGGTTCTTACCTGCACATCTGCACAGAAACAAGGCAGAGACTGACAAGCGTCTCCCAAAGGCCTGTCCCACAGCTGAATCCTGAGACATGGAGAGCTCCTGGACTGGAATCCATGATCCAGCACACACTTCCCTGCAGTTCCCGATGATGCGGTGCCAGTTTTGGTGGGAGGGTTTTGGGAGAGCAGGAAGGCTGGTGCCTGTACAAGCCCTGCAGGGAGGGATCCATGTCCCAGGCCTTTTGTCAGCACTGCACCACCCCACAGAAATAAGAGAAAAGGTGCTGGAGTGCTAAAGGTAGGAATGCCCGACTTGAGGCCACAGACCCCAGCAGCTGTCTAGAGTTCGGAGGCCCCTGAGCCCTCTCGGCGGATGGGAGAGGATGCCTCAGGGGAGCAATCTAGAAGCTGAGCAAACCTGGAAGCGCCAGCTATCACGTGCAGGTCAAGGATGACAAGGAAGCAGTTGTTCCTCCACAGCAGGGGTGGTTTATTGGGAAGGAAAAAGGGCACAGAGAAGAAGGGAGGCTGAGGGGGAACAACCAACAAAGGAGGAGCGTGAACACAACTTATAAAGGGTGGCCAGGGGGAGGAACTCCCTGCCCCAAGGCCAATAACAATACAGAAAAGTACAACAGGCATATACAGTTGACAAATCAAAAGGGAACAGGGGAGGAGAAACGGGAAGGGACCCAATCAGCTGGGTTTCCCTGGGGACTGTTCTGGAAGGTGGGATGGGCTTGAGAATGATGGATGGACTATTAATGACTTGGATTAGGAGGGGACAAGGGATAATTAGGAAAACAAGGCGGGGACAACTAACTGAAAATTTTTGTAACAAAAAGGCGGGAGGAGGCATGGAAACGGGTGATGGACAAGGCAGGGACTGGGGAGAAAGGGGGGAGGGAAACTTGGAACAGACGCCATCTTAGACAATATAGTCAAATGTAAAACAACACTTACAAACATAACAACTTATAAAAAATCTACAACAGAATTCCAACTTTTGCCCATGTGCCCGACAGCCGCAGCCACACGCTGCCAAAAAAGGGACCACAGATTCCAAACCCATCTGCCTGCCAAGGCAGCTGATGATCAGTCTGCTGGGATGCAGAGCATTAACATTTGCCTCAATTATGTGTATTAACATCCAGCATGGAAGGCTTTTACAGGTGTATCTTAGCTTATTTCTGTGACTCTGCTGGGCCGAGGTCAGTTCTCCCACTGATTTTAAGATATGATAGCTAGCTGGTGGTATTTGGCTGCTGGATAGACAGGAAAGAAAACATCCTGTTTTGGAGAATTTTTTTTTTGGTCTTCCTTCTGTCAAACAAAGAGGAATCATGTCTTGAATACACCTGCAGCATAGCAAAGAAAATTCCAACCTGCCTCCAGTGCTCGGCCTGCTGCTGAGACCTTGGGGCTGTTTCTGCTTTTGAATGACTCAGCTTGGTTCGGCTGAGCTCGGCTCCGTTCGGCTGAGCTCGGCTCAGTTCGGTTGAACTCGGAGCCGCTACGCTCCGTTCGGCAGAGCTCGGCTCGGTCGGTTGAACTCGGAGCGCTAGCTCCGTTGGCTGAGCTCGGCTGAGTTGGCTGAGCTCGGCTCAGTTCAGCTGAGCTCGGAGCCGCTAGCTCCGTTCGGCTGAGCTCGGCTCAGTTCGGCCGAACTCGGCTCCCTGAGGGCGGGAAAGCGGCGCCGCCTCACTTAAACGCACAAACCTCGGTGCTCTCCTGCTGTCGAGTCCCGCGGTCAGCCCGGCCGTCGCACTGTCAGGAAAATTAATCCACAAAACACCGTGGATTATGTCCAAAAGAGGCACTGGAGTCCTGTAACTTTATTTGAACATAAGGAGAGGCCATGGGCATTTCCCATGGGGTGTCTCAAGCTGCTGGAGGACGCAGCTTCCTTTTATCCTAATTTCTCGGACGCATTTCCCTCTGTCTTCCCCATCCGCTGAGGTACTTGAGAGGTACAAAACTTCCCCAAGTCGCCTGATACAGACCGCCTTCTGATGTGCATCCCCCTTCTTCTTCTTCTCTTTGCGTCCGTGTTCTTTTTCTTCAAGCCCAGGAATTCAGCACGGCTTTGGGTGAGCAGCAGTCTCTGTCAATTAGTGGAATCCTCTGGAATTTACGGTTCCGGTCATTACTTCTTCACCTGTCAGTCTCTGTGGTTGCCTACCAGCAGCCCTCAGTTTGTTTGTAAAGACAGCACCTTCTCATTCCTTCCAGCACGGGCACGAACGGCAACGTGGGCTCGGGCAGGAGCTCATTGGGCAGTGACTGCGCTCGCGCTATTGTTTTGAGCAGACGGGCGGTCTGTCCTTTTCCGGGGTAAGTGACGGTGGCCCGTCCACCTTGCCGTGCTGAGCAAGTTAGGCCGCACCTCAGGTTCCCCTATCGTGTGCCTCGGTTCGGGGTGGGGTATTGCCAGGATCAACCAGTGACGTGGCCCGTAATTAACGGGCACGAGAGAACCAGGGCGGATCCCGGTGCAAGGACCGAGCACTTGCCAGCGGAATGTGTTGGAATCACTGTGCGATCCCAGCGGTTTGAAGTGTGGGAATGCTGCGGGACGTGCTCAAGGCGTCTCAATAATGCTTTTTTAAAGAAAGCACTGTTATAGGTAAAAGGTTAATTCATGTTATAAAGAATTAGGAATAAGTTTATAAAATATAAAGAAAGAGTCAAAATCTGTATTTGTAACTGTCCGGCTGGGAATTGCCTGAGCAGTTCTCAGAAGAGATAACATCAAACGGTTACTGTGTAAGGCTGCGTGTTTCAGCCCTCCACGACCTATCAGGACCAG
>CM032356.1:64275475-64340211 GCA_019023105.1 Diglossa brunneiventris
AAATGCCCCTTTTTCGAATTTTAATGTGTCTGGAAAAGCGGGAGGTGGAAAAATACTGTTTTCTATGAGTTTGCAAGCTGCGCAGAAATTCCTACTGTTGTGCGGCTTCGTTCTTCGCCTTTCGGAAGCAGCCGCTCTCTCCATCTCTCGGAAGCGAAGAAGCGGCTTCTTCGCGCGCAGAGCAATGTGCCGGTCGCGCAGAGCATTGTTGCCGGTCGCAGATCATTATGCCTGTCACAATGCACTCCTCAGCCCGACTTCTGCCGAAAGACTCACGGGACAGGCGTACAGCTTCAGAGTGCTGGGTATCTTTGTGTTTAGCATCTCATGTCGCCTACATTTTAGCAAAAAGCTTTTTCACCAAGTCTGGCAAGGAGAACCTGTGCCAGGACAGAAAACTCTCTCACCGTCCTTCCAGACGTTTCAGGGGGTTTGCCGAGAGTGTTGCAAGAATCAAAAGAAAGTTGTCCAAAATGCCTCCCTTTGGAATTTTATGTGTCTGGAAAAGCGGGAGAGTGGAAAAATACTGTTTTCTATGAGTTTGAAAGTTCAGCACACATTCCCAGTGTTCTGCGGCCTCGTTCTTCGCCTTTCGGAAGCAGCCGCTCACTCCATCTCTCGGAAGCGAAGAAGCGGCTTCTTCGTGCGCAGAGCAGTGTGCCGGACGCGGCAGAGCATTTTGCCGGTCGCAGATCATTATGCCGGTCACAATGCCACTCCTGAGCCCGGCGTCTGCCGAAAGACTCACCGGACAGGAGTGAGTCTTTTCTAACCCTAACCCTAACCCTAACCCTAACCCTAACCCTAACCCTAACTCTATTCCATCTTCGGAGAGCTGAGTATGATCGTGTTTAGCATCTCTTTTCGCCTACTTCTTAGCAAAAAGCTTTTTCACCAAGTCTGGCAAGGAGAACCTGAGCCAGGACAGAAAACATCTCTGACCGTCTTCTAGACGTTTTAGGGGGGTTGCCGAGTGTTTGCAAGAATCAAAGAAAGTTGTCCAAAATGCCCCTTTTTCGAATTTTAATTGTGTCTGGAAAAGGGGAGGTGGAAAAATACTGTTTTCTATGAGTTTGCAAGCTGCGCAGAAATTCCTACTGTTGTGCGGCTTCGTTCTTCGCCTTTCGGAAGCAGCCGCCGTCTCCATCTCTCGGAGGCGAAGAAGCGGCTTCTTCGCGCGCAGAGCATTGTGGCGGTCGCGGCAGAGCATTTTGCGGTCGCAGATCATTATGCCGGTCACAATGCACTTCCTGAGCCCGCGTCTGCCGAAAGACTCAAGGGACAGGAGTGAGCTTTCCTAACCCTAACCCTAACCCTAACCCTACCCTAACCCTAACCCTATCCCTAACCCTAACTCTATTCCAGCTTCGGAGAGCTGAGTATGTTCGTGTTTAGCATCTCTTGTCGCCTACTTCTTAGCAAAAAGCTTTTTCACCAAGTCTGGCAAGGAGAAACTGTACCAGGACAGAAAACATCTCTGACCGTCTTCTAGACGTTTTAGGGGGGTTTGCCGAGTGTTTGCAAGAATCAAAAGAAAGTTGTCCAAAATGCCCCTTTTTCGAATTTTAATGTGTCTGGAAAGCGGGAGGTGGAAAATACTGTTTTCTATGAGTTTGCAAGCTGCGCAGAAATTCCTACTGTTGTGCGGCTTCGTTCTTCGCCTTTCTGAAGCAGCCGCTCTCTCCATCTCTCGGAAGCGAAGAAGCGGCTTCTTCGCGCGCAGAGCAATGTGCCGGTCGCGGCAGAGCATTGTGCCGGTCGCAGATCATTATGCCTGTCACAATGCACTCCTGAGCCCGGCTTCTGCCGAAAGACTCACGGGACAGGCGTACAGCTTCAGAGTGCTGGGTATCTTCGTGTTTAGCATCTCATGTCGCCTACATTTTAGCAAAAAGCTTTTTCATCAAGTCTGGCAAGGAGAACCTGAGCCAGGGCAGAAAACATCTCTCACCGTCTTCTAGACCATTTTGGGGTGTTTGCCGAGTGTTTGCAAGAATCAAAAGAAAGTTGTCCAAAATGCCTCCTTTTTCGAATTTTAATGTGTCTCGAAAAGCGGGAGAGTGGAAAAATACTGTTTTCTATGAGTTTGCAAGCTGCGCACAAATTCCCAATGTTGTGCGGCTTCGTTCTTCGCCTTTCGGAAGCAGCCGCTCTCTCCGGCTCTCGGAGGGGAAAAAGCGGCTTCTTCGTGCGCAGAGCATTGTGCCAGTCGCGGCAGAGCATTTTGCCGGTCGCAGATCATTATGCCGGTCACAATGCACTCCTGCGCCCGGCGTCTGCCGAAAGACTCACGGGACAGGAATGAGTCTTTTCTAACCCTAACCCTAACCGTAAACCTAACCCTAACCCTAACCCTAATTCTATTCCAGTTTCGGAGAACTGAGTATGTTCGTGTTAGCATCTCTTTTCGCCTATTTCTTAGCGAAAAGCTTTTTCACCAAGTCTGGAAAGGAGAACCTGTACCAGGACAGAAAACATCTCTGACCGTCTTCTAGACGTTTAGGGGGGTTTGCCGAGTGTTTGCAAGAATCAAAAGAAAGTTGTCCAAAATGCTCCTTTTTCGAATTTTAATGTGTCTGGAAAAGGGGGAGGTGGAAAAATACTGCTTTCTATGAGTTTGCAAGCTACGCAGAAATTCCTACTGTTGTGCGGCTTCGTTCTCGCCTTTCAGAAGCAGCCGCTCTCTCCGGCTCTCGGAGGCGAAAAAGCGGCTTCTTCGCGCGCAGAGCGGTGTTGCATTCGCGGCAGAGCATTTTGCCGGTCGCAGATCATTATGCCGGTCACAATGCACTCCTGCGCCCGGCGTCTGCCGAAAGACTCACGGGACAGGAATGAGTCTTTTCTAACCCTAACCCTTACCCTAAACCTAACCTAACCCTAACCCTAACTCTATTCCAGCTTCGGAGAGCTGAGTATGTTCGTGTTTAGCATCTCTTTTCGCCTACTTCTTAGCAAAAAGCTTTTTCACCAAGTCTGGCAAGGAGAAACTGTACCAGGACAGAAAACATCTCTGACCGTCTTCTAGACGTTTTAGGGGGGTTTGCTGAGTGTTTGCAAGAATCAAAAGAAAGTTATCCAGAATGCCTCTTTTTCTAATTTTAATTTGCCTGGACAACCGGGAGAATCGAAAAATACTGTTTTCTATTAGTTTGCAATCTGCGCACACATTCCCAGTGTTATGCGGCCTCGTTCTGCGCCTTTCGGAAGCAGCCGCTCACTCCGGCTCTCGGAGGCGAAGAGGCGCCTTCTTCGCGACCAGAGCAGTGTGCCGGTCGCATATCATTGTGCCGGTCACATTGCACTCCTGAGCCCGGCTTCTGCCGAAGGACTCACAGGGCAGACGTATACCCTCGGAGAGTTACGTATCTTCGTTTTCAGCAACTCTTGTCGCCTATATCTTAGCAAAAAGCTTTTTCACCAAGTCTGGCAAGGAGAAACTGTGCCAGGACAGAGAACGTTTCTGACCATCTTCTAGACGTTTTAAGGGGATTTGCCGAGTGTTTGCAAGAATCAAAAGGAAGTTGTCCAAAATGCCTCCTTTTCGAAATTTTAATGTGTCTGGAAAAGCGTTAGAGTGGAAAAATACTGTTTTCTATGAGTTTGCAAGCTGCGCATACATTCCCAGTTTTGTGCGGCTTCGTTCACCGCCTTTCTGAAGCAGCCGGTCTATCCGGCTCGCTCAGGCGCCGGAGCGGCTTCTTCGCCTCATGAGTCCTTTGTGACCGGCATAATGATCTGCGACCGGCAAAATGCTCTGCCGCGACCGGCACACTGCTCTGCGCACGAAGAAGCCGCTTTTTCCCCTCCGAGAGCCGGAGAGAGCGGCTGCTTCCGAAAGGCGAAGAACGAAGCCGCACAACATTGGGACTTTGTGCGCAGCTTGCAAACTCATAGAAAACAGTATTTTTCCACTCTCCCGCTTTTCGAGACACATTAAAATTTCGAAAAGGAGGCATTTTGGACAACTTCCTTTTGATTCTTGCAAACACTCTGCAAACACCCCAAAATGGTCTAGAAGACGGTGAGAGATGTTTTCTGTCCTGGCTCAGGTTCTCCTTGCCAGACTTGATGAAAAAGCTTTTTGCTAAAATGTAGGCGACATGAGATGCTAAACACGAAGATACCCAGCACTCTGAAGCTGTACGCCTGTCCCGTGAGTCTTTCGGCAGAAGCCGGGCTCAGGAGTGCATTGTGACAGGCATAATGATCTGCGACCGGCACAATGCTCTGCGCGACCGGCACAATGCTCTGCGCGCGAAGAAGCCGCTTCTTCGCCTCGAGAGATGGAGAGAGCGGCTGCTTCCGAAAGGCGAAGAACGAAGCCGCACAACAGTAGGAATTTCTGCGCAGCTTGCAAACTCATAGAAAACAGTATTTTTCCACCTCCCGCTTTCCAGACACATTAAAATTCGAAAAAGGGGCATTTTGGACAACTTTCTTTTGATTCTTGCAAACACTCGGCAAACCCCCTATAAAACGTCTAGAAGACGGTCAGAGATGTTTTCTGTCCTGGTACAGTTTCTCCTGCCAGACTTGGTAAAAAAGCTTTTTGCTAAGAAGTAGGCGAAAAGAGATGCTAAACACGAACATACTCAGCTCTCCGAAGCTGGAATAGAGTTAGGGTTAGGTTAGGTTTAGGGTTAGGGTTAGGGTTAGGGTTAGGGTTAGGGTAGGGTTAGGAAAGACTCACTCCTGTCCCTTGAGTCTTTCGGCAGACGCCGGGCTCAGGAGTGCATTGTGACCGGCATAATGATCTGCGACCGCAAAATGCTCTGCCGCGCCCGGCACAATGCTCTGCGCGCGAAGAAGCCGCTTCTTCGCCTCCGAGAGATGGAGACGGCGGCTGCTTCCGAAAGGCGAAGAACGAAGCCGCACAACAGTAGGAATTTCTGCGCAGCTTGCAACTCATAGAAAACAGTATTTTTCCACCTCCCGCTTTTCCAGACACATTAAAATTCGAAAAAGGGGCATTTTGGACAACTTTCTTTCATTCTTGCAAACACTCGGCAAACCCCCCTAAAAATGTCTAGAAGACGGTCAGAGATATTTTCTGTCCGCTCAGGTTTCTCCTTGCCAGACTTGGTGAAAAGCTTTTTGCTAAGATGTAGGCGAAAAGAGATCCTAAACACGAAAATACTCAGCTCTCCGAAGATGGAATAGAGTTAGGGTTAGGGTTAGGGTTAGGGTTAGGGTTAAGGTTAGGGTTAGGGTTAGAAAGACTCACTCCTGTCCGGTGAGTCTTTCGGCAGACGCCGGGCTTCAGGAGTGCATTGTGACCGGCATAATGTTCTGCGACCGGCAAAAAAGCTCTGCCGCGTCCGGCACACTGCTCTGCGCACGAAGAAGCCGCTTCTTCGCTTCCGAGAGATGGAGTGAGCGGCTGCTTCCGAAAGGCGAAGAACGAGCCGCAGAACACTGGGAATGTGTGCTGAACTTTCAAACTCATAGAAAACAATATTTTTCCACTCTCCCGCTTTCCAGACACATTAAAATTCGAAAGGGAGGCATTTTGGACAACTTTCTTTGATTCTTGCAAACACTCGGCAAACCCCCTTGAAACGTCTGAAGACGGTGAGAGATGTTTTTCTGTCCTGGCACAGGTTCTCCTTGCCAGACTTGGTGAAAAAGCTTTTTGCTAAAATGTAGGCGACATGAGATGCTAAACACGAAAGATACCCGCACTCTGAAGCTGTACGCCTGTCCCGTGAGTCTTTCGGCAGAAGCCGGGCTCAGGAGTGCATTTGACAGGCATAATGATCTGCGACCGGCCACAATGCTCTGCCGCGACCGGCACAATGCTCTGCGCGCGAAGAAGCCGCTTCTTCGCTTCCGAAGAGATGGAGAGAGCGGCTGCCTCCGAAAGGCGAAAGAACGAAGCCGCACAACAGTAGGAATTTCTGCGCAGCTTTGCAAACTCATAGAAAACAGTATTTTTCCACTCTCCCCCTTTTCCAGACACATTAAAATTCGAAAAGGAGCATTTTGGACAACTTTATTTTGATTCTTGCAAACACTCGGCAAACCCCCCCTAAAACGTCTAGAAGACGGTCAGAGATGTTTTCTGTCCTGGCTCAGGTTCTCTGCCAGACTTGGTGAAAAAGCTTTTTGCTAAGATGTAGGCGAAAAGAGATGCTAAACACGAACATACTCAGCTCTCCGAAGATGGAATAGAGTTAGGGTTAGGGTTAGGGTTAGGGTTAGGGTTAGGGTTAGAAAAGACTCACTCCTGTCGGTGAGTCTTTCGGCAGACGCCGGGCTCAGGAGTGCATTGTGACCGGCATATGTTCTGCGACCGGCAAAATGCTCTGCCGCGTCCGGCACACTGCTCTGCGCACGAAGAAGCCGCTTCTTCGCTTCCGAGAGATGGAGTGAGCGGCTGCTTCCGAAAGGCGAAGAACGAGGCCGCAGAACACTGGGAATGTGTGCTGAACTTTCAAACTCATAGAAAACAGTATTTTTCCACTCTCCCGCTTTTCCAGACACATTAAAATTCGAAAGGGAGGCATTTTGGACAACTTTCTTTTGATTCTTGCAAACACTCGGCAAACCCCCTGAAACGTCTGGAAGACGGTGAGAGATGTTTTCTGTCCTGGCACAGGTTGTCCTTGCCAGACTTGGTGAAAAAGCTTTTTGCTAAAATGTAGGCGACATGAGATGCTAAACACGAAGATACCCAGCACTCTGAAGCTGTACGCCTGTCCCGTGAGTCTTTCGGCAGAAGCCGGGCTCAGGAGTGCATTGTGACAGGCATAATGATCTGCGACCGGCACAATGCTCTGCCGCGACCGGCACAATGCTCTGCGCGCGAAGAAGCCGCTTCTTCGCCTCCGAGAGATGGAGAGAGCGGCTGCTTCCGAAAGGCGAAGAACGAAGCCGCACAACAGTAGGAATTTCTGCGCAGCTTGCAAACTCATAGAAAACAGTATTTTTCCACCTCCCGCTTTTCCAGACACATTAAAATTCGAAAAAGGGGCATTTTGGACAACTTTCTTTTGATTCTTGCAAACACTCGGCAAACCCCCCTAAAACGTCTAGAAGACGGTCAGAGATGTTTTCTGTCCTGGTACAGTTTCTCCTTGCCAGACTTGGTAAAAAAGCTTTTTGCTAAGAAGTAGGCGAAAAGAGATGCTAAACACGAACATACTCAGCTCTCCGAAGCTGGAATAGAGTTAGGGTTAAGGTTAGGTTTAGGGTTAGGGTTAGGGTTAGGGTTAGGGTTAGGGTTAGGGTTAGGGTTAGGAAAGACTCACTCCTGTCCCTTGAGTCTTTCGGCAGACGCCGGGCTCAGGAGTGCATTGTGACCGGCATAATGATCTGCGACCGGCAAAATGCTCTGCCGCGCCCGGCACAATGCTCTGCGCGCGAAGAAGCCGCTTCTTCGCCTCCGAGAGATGGAGACGGCGGCTGCTTCCGAAAGGCGAAGAACGAAGCCGCACAACAGTAGGAATTTCTGCGCAGCTTGCAAACTCATAGAAAACAGTATTTTTCCACCTCCCGCTTTTCCAGACACATTAAAATTCGAAAAAGGGGCATTTTGGACAACTTTCTTTTCATTCTTGCAAACACTCGGCAAACCCCCCTAAAACGTCTAGAAGACGGTCAGAGATATTTTCTGTCCTGGCTCAGGTTCTCCTTGCCAGACTTGGTGAAAAAGCTTTTTGCTAAGATGTAGGCGAAAAGAGATCCTAAACACGAAAATACTCAGCTCTCCGAAGATGGAATAGAGTTAGGGTTAGGGTTAGGGTTAGGGTTAGGGTTAAGGTTAGGGTTAGGGTTAGAAAAGACTCACTCCTGTCCGGTGAGTCTTTCGGCAGACGCCGGGCTCAGGAGTGCATTGTGACCGGCATAATGTTCTGCGACCGGCAAAAAGCTCTGCCGCGTCCGGCACACTGCTCTGCGCACGAAGAAGCCGCTTCTTCGCTTCCGAGAGATGGAGTGAGCGGCTGCTTCCGAAAGGCGAAGAACGAGGCCGCAGAACACTGGGAATGTGTGCTGAACTTTCAAACTCATAGAAAACAATATTTTTCCACTCTCCCGCTTTTCCAGACACATTAAAATTCGAAAGGGAGGCATTTTGGACAACTTTCTTTTGATTCTTGCAAACACTCGGCAAACCCCCCTGAAACGTCTGGAAGACGGTGAGAGATGTTTTCTGTCCTGGCACAGGTTCTCCTTGCCAGACTTGGTGAAAAAGCTTTTTGCTAAAATGTAGGCGACATGAGATGCTAAACACGAAGATACCCAGCACTCTGAAGCTGTACGCCTGTCCCGTGAGTCTTTCGGCAGAAGCCGGGCTCAGGAGTGCATTGTGACAGGCATAATGATCTGCGACCGGCACAATGCTCTGCCGCGACCGGCACAATGCTCTGCGCGCGAAGAAGCCGCTTCTTCGCTTCCGAGAGATGGAGAGAGCGGCTGCCTCCGAAAGGCGAAGAACGAAGCCGCACAACAGTAGGAATTTCTGCGCAGCTTGCAAACTCATAGAAAACAGTATTTTTCCACTCTCCCCCTTTTCCAGACACATTAAAATTCGAAAAAGGAGCATTTTGGACAACTTTCTTTTGATTCTTGCAAACACTCGGCAAACCCCCCTAAAACGTCTAGAAGACGGTCAGAGATGTTTTCTGTCCTGGCTCAGGTTCTCCTTGCCAGACTTGGTGAAAAAGCTTTTTGCTAAGATGTAGGCGAAAAGAGATGCTAAACACGAACATACTCAGCTCTCCGAAGATGGAATAGAGTTAGGGTTAGGGTTAGGGTTAGGGTTAGGGTTAGGGTTAGAAAAGACTCACTCCTGTCCGGTGAGTCTTTCGGCAGACGCCGGGCTCAGGAGTGCATTGTGACCGGCATAATGTTCTGCGACCGGCAAAATGCTCTGCCGCGTCCGGCACACTGCTCTGCGCACGAAGAAGCCGCTTCTTCGCTTCCGAGAGATGGAGTGAGCGGCTGCTTCCGAAAGGCGAAGAACGAGGCCGCAGAACACTGGGAATGTGTGCTGAACTTTCAAACTCATAGAAAACAGTATTTTTCCACTCTCCCGCTTTTCCAGACACATTAAAATTCGAAAGGGAGGCATTTTGGACAACTTTCTTTTGATTCTTGCAAACACTCGGCAAACCCCCCTGAAACGTCTGGAAGACGGTGAGAGATGTTTTCTGTCCTGGCACAGGTTGTCCTTGCCAGACTTGGTGAAAAAGCTTTTTGCTAAAATGTAGGCGACATGAGATGCTAAACACGAAGATACCCAGCACTCTGAAG
The DNA here is from genome assembly GCA_019023105.1 of Diglossa brunneiventris. Taxonomy (NCBI): domain Eukaryota; kingdom Metazoa; phylum Chordata; class Aves; order Passeriformes; family Thraupidae; genus Diglossa; species Diglossa brunneiventris. Next base: position 64,284,731 of record CM032356.1, read on the forward strand.
CTGTACGCCTGTCCCGTGAGTCTTTCGGCAGAAGCCGGGCTCAGGAGTGCATTGTGACAGGCATAATGATCTGCGACCGGCACAATGCTCTGCCGCGACCGGCAAAATGCTCTGCGCGCGAAGAAGCCGCTTCTTCGCCTCCGAGAGATGGAGAGAGCGGCTGCTTCTGAAAGGCGAAGAACGAAGCCGCACAACAGTAGGAATTTCTGCGCAGCTTGCAAACTCATAGAAAACAGTATTTTTCCACCTCCAGCTTTTCCAGACACATTAAAATTCGAAAAGGGGGCATTTTGGACAACTTTATTTTGATTCTTGCAAACACTCGGCAAACCCCCCTAAAACGTCTAGAAGACGGTCAGAGATGTTTTCTGTCCTGGCACAGGTTCTCCTTGCCAGACTTGGTGAAAAAGCTTTTTGCTAAAATGTAGGCGACATGAGATGCTAAACACGAAGATAGCCAGCACTCCGAAGCTTTACGCCTGTCCCGTGAGTCTTTCGGCAGAAGCCGGGCTCAGGAGTGCATTGTGACCGGCATAATGATCTGCGACCGGCAAAATGCTCTGCCGCGACTGCAACACTGCTCTGCGCGCGAAGAAGGCGCTTTTTCGCCTCCGAGAGCCGGAGAGAGCGGCTGCTTCTGAAAGGCGAGAACGAAGCCGCACAACAGTAGGAATTTCTGCGCAGCTTGCAAACTCATAGAAAACAGTATTTTTCCACCTCCCGCTTTTCCAGACACATTAAAATTCGAAAAAGGGGCATTTTGGACAACTTTCTTTTGATTCTTGCAAACACTCGGCAAACCCCCCTAAAACGTCTAGAAGACGGTCAGAGATGTTTTCTGTCCTGGTACAGGTTCTCTTTGCCAGACTTGGTGAAAAAGCTTTTTGCTAAGAAGTAGGCGAAAAGAGATGCTAAACACGAACATACTCAGCTCTCCGAAGCTGGAATAGAGTTAGGGTTAGGGTTAGGGTTAGGGTTAGGGTTAGGGTTAGGGTTAGGGTTAGTGTTAGGGTTAGGGATAGCGTTAGTGTTAGGGTTAGGGTTAGGAAAGACTCACTCCTGTCCCTTGAGTTATTCGGCAGACGCCGGGCTCAGGAGTGCATTGTGACCGGCATAATGATCTGCGACCGGCAAAATGCTCTGCCGCGACCGGCACAATGCTCTGCGCGCGAAGAAGCCGCTTCTTCGCCTCCGAGAGATGGAGACGGCGGCTGCTTCCGAAAGGCGAAGAACGAAGCCGCACAACAGTAGGAATTTCTGCGCAGCTTGCAAACTCATAGAAAACAGTATTTTTCCACCTCCCGCTTTTCCAGACACATTAAAATTCGAAAGGGAGGCATTTTGGACAACTTTCTTTTGATTCTTGCAAACACTCGGCAAACCCCCCTAAAACGTCTAGAAGACGGTCAGAGATGTTTTCTGTCCTGGCACAGTTTCTCCTTGCCAGACTTGGTGAAAAAGCTTTTTACTAAAATGTAGGCGACAAGAGATGCTAAAAACGGAGATACCCTGCTCTCCGAAGCTGGAATAGGGTTAGGGTAAGGGTTAGGGATAGGGTTAGGGGTAGGGTTAGGGTTAGGGTTAGAGCTTTGGTTAGAGTTAGGGTTAGGAAAGACTCGCGCCTGTCCTGTGAGTCTTTCGGCAGAAGCCAGGCTCAGGAGTGCATTGTGACCGGCATAATGATCTGCGACTGGCAAAAAGCTCTGCCGCAACCGGCACACTGCTCTGCTCGCGAAGAAGGCTCTTCTTCGCCTCCGAGAGCCGGAGTGAGCCGCTGCTTCTGAAAGGCGAAGAGCGGAGCCGCACAGCAGTGGGAATGTGTGCGCAGCTTGCAAACTCATAGAAAACAGTATTTTTCCACTCTCCCGGTTTTCAAGACACATTAAAATATCGAAAAGAAGGCACTTTGGACAACTTTCTTTTGATTCTTGCAAAGACTCGGTAAACCCCCCTAAAACGTCTAGAAGACGGTCAGAGATGTTTTCTGTCCTGGTACAGTTTCTCCTTGCCAGACTTGGTGAAAAAGCTTTTTGCTAAGAAGTAGTCGAAAAGAGATGCGAAACACGAACATACTCAGGTCTCCGAAGCTGGAATAGAGTTAGGGTTAGGGTTAGGTTAGGTTTAGGGTAAGGGTTAGGGTTAGGGATAGGGTTAGGGTTAGGGTTAAGGTTAGGGTTAGAAAAGACTCACTCCTGTCCCGTGAGTCTTTCGGCAGACGCCGGGCTCAGGAGTGCATTGTGACCGGCATAATGATCTGCGACCGGCAAAATGCTCTGCCGCGAATGCAACACTGCTCTGCGCGCGAAGAAGGCGCTTTTTCGCCTCCGAGAGCCGGAGTGAGCGGCTGCTTCTGAAAGGCGAGAACGAAGCCGCACAACATTGGGAATTTGTGCGCAGCTTGCAAACTCATAGAAAACAGTATTTTTCCACCTCCCGCTTTTCCAGACACATTAAAATTCGAAAAAGGGGCATTTTGGACAACTTTCTTTTGATTCTTGCAAACACTCGGCAAACCCCCCTAAAACGTCTAGAAGACGGTCAGAGATGTTTTCTGTCCTGGTACAGTTTCTCCTTGCCAGACTTGGTGAAAAAGCTTTTTGCTAAGAAGTAGGCGAAAAGAGATGCTAAACACGAACATACTCAGCTCTCCGAAGCTGGAATAGAGTTAGGGTTAGGGTTAGGGTTAGGGTTAGGGTTAGGGTTAGGGTTAGGGTTAGGGTTAGGGTTAGGGTTAGTGTTAGGGATAGCGTTAGGGTTAGGGTGAGGGTTAGGAAAGACTCACTCCTGTCCCTTGAGTCTTTCGGCAGACGTCGGGCTCAGGAGTGCATTGTGACCGGCATAATGATCTGCGACCGGCAAAATGCTCTGCCGCGACCGGCACAATGCTCTGCGCGCGAAGAAGCCGCTTCTTCGCCTCCGAGAGATGGAGACGGCGGCTGCTTCCGAAAGGCGAAGAACGAAGCCGCACAACAGTAGGAATTTCTGCACAGCTTGCAAACTCATAGAAAACAGTATTTTTCCACCTCCCGCTTTTCCAGACACATTAAAATTCGAAAGGGAGGCATTTTGGACAACTTTCTTTTGATTCTTGCAAACACTCGGCAAACCCCCCTAAAACGTCTAGAAGACGGTCAGAGATGTTTTCTGTCCTGGTACAGTTTCTCCTTGCCAGACTTGGTGAAAAAGCTTTTTGCTAAGATGTAGGCGAAAAGAGATGCTAAACACGAACATACTCAGCTCTCCGAAGATGGAATAGAGTTAGGGTTCGGGTTAGGCTTAGGGTTAGGGTTAGGGTTAGGGTTAGGAAAAACTCACTCCTGTCCCTTGAGTCTTTCGGCAGACGCCGGGCTCAGGAGTGCATTGTGACCGGCATAATGATCTGCGACCGGCAAAATGCTCTGCCGCGACCGGCACACTGCTCTGCGCACGAAGAAGCCGCTTCTTCGCTTCCGAGAGATGGAGTGAGCGGCTGCTTCCGAAAGGCGAAGAACGAGGCCGCAGAACACTGGGAATGTGTGCTGAACTTTCAAACTCATAGAAAACAGTATTTTTCCACTCTCCCGCTTTTCCAGACACATTAAAATTCGAAAGGGAGGCATTTTGGACAACTTTATTTTGATTCTTGCAAACACTCGGCAAACCCCCCTGAAACGTCTGGAAGACGGTGAGAGATGTTTTCTGTCCTGGCACAGGTTCTCCTTGCCAGACTTGGTGAAAAAGCTTTTTGCTAAAATGTAGGCGACAAGAGATGCTAAAAACGAAGATACCCAGCTCTCCGAAGCTGGAATAGGGTTAGGGTAAGGGTTAGGGATAGGGTTAGGGTAGGGTTAGGGTTAGGGTTAGGGCTTTGGTTAGAGTTAGGGTTAGGAAAGACTCGCGCCTGTCCTGTGAGTCTTTCGGCAGAAGCCGGGCTCAGGAGTGCATTGTGACCGGCATAATGATCTGCGACTGGCAAAAAGCTCTGCCGCAACCGGCACACTGCTCTGCTCGCGAAGAAGGCTCTTCTTCGCCTCCGAGAGCCGGAGTGAGCCGCTGCTTCTGAAAGGCGAAGAGCGGAGCCGCACAGCAGTGGGAATGTGTGCGCAGCTTGCAAACTCATAGAAAACAGTATTTTTCCACTCTCCCGGTTTTCAAGACACATTAAAATTTCGAAAAGAAGGCACTTTGGACAACTTTCTTTTGATTCTTGCAAACACTCGGCAAACCCCCCTAAAACGTCTAGAAGACTGTCAGAGATGTTTCCTGTCGTGGCACAGTTTCTCCTTGCGAGACTTATTGAAAAAGATTTTTGCAAGGATGTAAGCGACAAGAGATGCTAAAATTGAAGATACTCAGCTCTCCGAAGCTATAAGCCTGCCCCGCGAGTCCTTCGGCAGAAGCCGTGCTCAGGAGTGCATTGTGACCTGCACAATGATCTGCGACCGGAAAATGCTCTGCCGCGACCGGCACACTGCTCTGCTCGCGAAGAAGCCGCTTCTTCGCCTGAGCGAGCCGGATAGAGCGGCTGCTTCAGAAAGGCGGTGAACGAAGCCGCACAACACTGGGAATGTATGCGCAGCTTGCAAACTCATAGAAAACAGTATTTTTCCACTCTCCCGGTTTTCCAGACACATTAAAATTTCGAAAAGGAGGCATTTTGGACAACTTTCTTTTGATTCTTGCAAACACTCGACAAACCCCCCTAAAACGTCTAGAAGATGGTCAGAAACGTTTTCTGTACTGGCACAGTTTCTCCTTGCCAGACATGGTGAAAAAGCTTTTTGCTAAGATATAGGCGAATAGAGTTGCTGAAAACGAAGATACGTAACTCTCCGAAAGTATACGTCTGCCCTGTGAGTCCTTCGGCAGAAGCCGGCCTCAGGAGTGCAATAGGACGGCACAATGATATGCGACCGGCACACTGCTCTGGTCGCGAAGAAGGCGCCTCTTCGCTTTCGAGAGCCGGAGTGAGCGGCTGATTCTGAAAGGCGAAGAACGAAGCCGCATAACACTGGGAATGTGTGCACAGATTGCAAACTAATAGAAAACAGTATTATTCCACTCTCCCGCTTTTCCAGGCACATTAAAATTAGAAAAAGAGGCATTTTGGACAACTTTCTTTTGATTCTTGCAAACACTCGGTAAACCCCCCTAAAACGTCTAGAAGACGGTCATAGATGTTTTCTGTCCTGGTACAGTTTCTCCTTGCCAGACTTGGTGAAAAAGCTTTTTGCTAAGAAGTAGGCGAAAAGAGATGCTAAACACGAACATACTCAGCTCTCCGAAGCTGGAATAGAGTTAGGGTTAGGGTTAGGTTAGGTTTAGGGTAAGGGTTAGGGTTAGGGATAGGGTTAGGGTTAGGGTTAGGCTTAGGGTTAGAAAAGACTCACTCCTGTCCCGTGAGTCTTTCGGCAGACGCCGGGCTCAGGAGTGCATTGTGACCGGCATAATGATCTGCGACCGGCAAAATGCTCTGCCGCGACTGCAACACTGCTCTGCGCGCGAAGAAGGCGCTTTTTCGCCTCCGAGAGCCGGAGTGAGCGGCTGCTTCTGAAAGGCGAGAACGAAGCCGCACAACAGTAGGAATTTCTGCACAGCTTGCAAACTCATAGAAAACAGTATTTTTCCACCTCCCGCTTTTCCAGACACATTAAAATTCGAAAAAGGGGCATTTTGGACAACTTTCTTTTGATTCTTGCAAACACTCGGCAAACCCCCCTAAAACGTCTAGAAGACGGTCAGAGATGTTTTCTGTCCTGGCACAGTTTCTCCTTGCCAGACTTGGTGAAAAAGCTTTTTGCTAAAATGTAGGCGACAAGAGATGCTAAACACGAACATACTCAGCTCTCCGAAGATGGAATAGAGTTAGTGTTAGGGTTAGGGTTCGGGTTAGGGTTAGGGTTAGGGTTAGGGTTAGGGTTAGGGTTAGGAAAGACTCACTCCTGTCCCTTGAGTCTTTCGGCAGACGCCGGGCTCAGGAGTGCATTGTGACCGGCATAATGATCTGCGACCGGCAAATTGCTCTGCCGCGACGGGCACACTGCTCTGCGCACGAAGAAGCCGCTTCTTCGCTTCCGAGAGATGGAGTGAGCGGCTGCTTCCGAAAGGCGAAGAACGAGGCCGCAGAACACTGGGAATGTGTGCTGAACTTTCAAACTCATAGAAAACAGTATTTTTCCACTCTCCCGCTTTTCCAGACACATTAAAATTCGAAAGGGAGGCATTTTGGACAACTTTCTTTTGATTCTTGCAAACACTCGGCAAACCCCCCTGAAACGTCTGGAAGACGGTGAGAGATGTTTTCTGTCCTGGCACAGGTTCTCCTTGCCAGACTTGGTGAAAAAGCTTTTTGCTAAAATGTAGGCGACATGAGATGCTAAACACGAAGAAACCCAGCACTCCGAAGCTGTACCCCTGTCCCGTGAGTCTTTCGGCAGAAGCCGGGCTGAGGAGTGCATTGTGACAGGCATAATGATCTGCGACCGGCACAATGCTCTGCCGCGAATGCAACACTGCTCTGCGCGCGAAGAAGGCGCTTTTTCGCCTCCGAGAGCCGGAGAGAGCGGCTGCTTCTGAAAGGCGACGAACGAGACCGCACAACCCTGGAAATGTGTGCGCAGCTTGCAAACTCATAGAAAACAGTATTTTTCCACTCTCCCGCTTTTCCAGACACATTAAAATTTCGAAAATGGAGCATTTTGGACAACTTTCTTTTGATTCTTGCAAACACTCGGCAAACCCCCCTAAAACGTCTAGAAGACGGTCAGAGATGTTTTCTGTGCTGGCACAGTTTCTCCTTGCCAGACTTGGTGAAAAAGCTTTTTGCTAAGAAGTAGGCGAAAAGAGATGCTAAACACGAACATACTCAGCTCTCCGAAGATGGAATAGAGTTAGGGTTAGGGTTAGGCTTAGGGTTACGGTTAGGGTTAGGGTTAGGGTTAGGTTTCGGGTTAGGGTTAGGAAAGACTCACTCCTGTCCCTTGAGTCTTTCGGCAGACGCCGGGCTCAGGAGTGCATTGTGACCGGCATAATGATCTGCGACCGGCAAAATGCTCTGCCGCGACTGCAACACTGCTCTGCGCACGAAGAAGCCGCTTCTTCGCCTCCGAGAGATGGAGTGAGCGGCTGCTTCCGAAAGGCGAAGAACGAGGCCGCAGAACACTGGGAATGTGTGCTGAACTTTCAAACTCATAGAAAACAGTATTTTTCCACTCTCCCGCTTTTCCAGACACATTAAAATTCGAAAGGGAGGCATTTTGGACAACTTTCTTTTGATTCTTGCAAACACTCGGCAAACCCCCCTAAAACGTCTAGAAGACGGTCAGAGATGTTTTCTGTCCTGGTACAGTTTCTCCTTGCCAGACTTGGTGAAAAAGCTTTTTGCTAAGAAGTAGGCGAAAAGAGATGCTAAACACGAACATACTCAGCTCTCCGAAGCTGGAATAGAGTTAGGGTTAGGGTTAGGGTTAGGGGTAGGGTTAGGGTTAGGGTTAGGGTTAGGGTTTGGTTTAGGGTTAGGGTTAGGAAAGACTCACTCCTGTCCCTTGAGTCTTTCGGCAGACGCCGGGCTCAGGAGTGCATTGTGACCGGCATAATGATCTGCGACCGGCAAAATGCTCTGCCGCGACCGGCACAATGCTCTGCGCGCGAAGAAGCCGCTTCTTCGCCTCCGAGAGATGGAGACGGCGGCTGCTTCCGAAAGGCGAAGAACGAAGCCGCACAACAGTAGCAATTTCTGCGCAGCTTGCAAACTAATAGAAAACAGTATTTTTCCACCTCCCGCTTTTCCAGACACATTAAAATTCGAAAAAGGGGCATTTTGGACAACTTTCTTTTGATTCTTGCAAACACTCGGCAAACCCCCCTAAAACGTCTAGAAGACGGTCAGAGATGTTTTCTGTCCTGGCACAGGTTCTCCTTGCCAGACTTGGTGAAAAAGCTTTTTGCTAAGAAGTAGGCGAAAAGAGATGCTAAACACGATCATACTCAGCTCTCCGAAGATGGAATAGAGTTAGGGTTAGGGTTAGGGTTAGGTTTAGGGTTAGGGTTAGGAAAGACTCACTCCTGTCCCTTGAGTCTTTCGGCAGACGCCGGGCTCAGGAGTGCATTGTGACCGGCATAATGATCTGCGACCGGCAAAATGCTCTGCCGCGACCGGCACACTGCTCTGCGCACGAAGAAGCCGCTTCTTCGCTTCCGAGAGATGGAGTGAGCGGCTGCTTCCGAAAGGTGAAGAACGAGGCCGCAGAACACTGGGAATGTGTGCTGAACTTTCAAACTCATAGAAAACAGTATTTTTCCACTCTCCCGCTTTTCCAGACACATTAAAATTCGAAAGGGAGGCATTTTGGACAACTTTCTTTTGATTCTTGCAAACACTCGGCAAACCCCCCTGAAACGTCTGGAAGACGGTGAGAGATGTTTTCTGTCCTGGCACAGGTTCTCTTTGCCAGACTTGGTGAAAAAGCTTTTTGCTAAAATGTAGGCGACATGAGATGCTAAACACGAAGATACCCAGCACTCCGAAGCTGTACGCCTGTCCCGTGAGTCTTTCGGCAGAAGCCGGGCTGAGGAGTGCATTGTGACAGGCATAATGATCTGCGACCGGCACAATGCTCTGCCGCGAATGCAACACTGCTCTGCGCGCGAAGAAGCCGCTTTTTCGCCTCCGAGAGTCGGAGAGAGCGGCTGCTTCTGAAAGGCGACGAACGAGACCTCACAACCCTGGAAATGTGTGCGCAGATTGCAAACTCATAGAAAACAGTATTTTTCCACTCTCCCGCTTTTCCAGACACATTAAAATTTCGAAAAGGAGGCATTTTGGACAACTTTCTTTTGATTCTTGCAAACACTCGGCAAACCCCCATAAAACGTCTAGAAGACGGTCAGAGATGTTTTCTGTGCTGGCACAGTTTCTCCTTGCCAGACTTGGTGAAAAAGCTTTTTGCTAAGATGTAGGCGAAAAGAGATGCTAAACACGAACATACTCAGCTCTCCGAAGATGGAATAGAGTTAGGGTTAGGGTTAGGGTTAGGGTTAGGTTTAGGGTTAGGGTTAGGAAAGACTCACTCCTGTCCCTTGAGTCTTTCGGCAGACGCCGGGCTCAGGAGTGCATTGTGACCGGCATAATGATCTTCGACCGGCAAAAAGCTCTGCCGCAACCGGCACACTGCTCTGCTCGCGAAGAAGGCTCTTCTTCGCCTCCGAGAGCCGGAGTGAGCCGCTGCTTCTGAAAGGCGAAGAGCGGAGCCGCACAGCAGTGGGAATGTGTGCGCAGCTTGCAAACTCATAGAAAACAGTATTTTTCCACTCTCCCGGTTTTCAAGGCACATTAAAATTTCGAAAAGAAGGCACTTTGGACAACTTTCTTTTGATTCTTGCAAACACTCGGCAAACCCCCCTAAAACGTCTAGAAGACTGTCAGAGATGTTTCCTGTCGTGGCACAGTTTCTCCTTGCGAGACTTATTGAAAAAGATTTTTGCAAGGATGTAAGCGACAAGAGATGCTAAAATTGAAGATACTCAGCTCTCCGAAGCTATAAGCCTGCCCCGCGAGTCCTTCGGCAGAAGCCGTGCTCAGGAGTGCATTGTGACCTGCACAATGATCTGCGACCGGAAAATGCTCTGCCGCGACCGGCACACTGCTCTGCTCGCGAAGAAGCCGCTTCTTCGCCTGAGCGAGCCGGATAGAGCGGCTGCTTCAGAAAGGCGGTGAACGAAGCCGCACAACACTGGGAATGTATGCGCAGCTTGCAAACTCATAGAAAACAGTATTTTTCCACTCTCCCGGTTTTCCAGACACATTAAAATTTCGAAAAGGAGGCATTTTGGACAACTTTCTTTTGATTCTTGCAAACACTCGACAAACCCCCCTAAAACGTCTAGAAGATGGTCAGAAACGTTTTCTGTCCTGGCACAGTTTCTCCTTGCCAGACATGGTGAAAAAGCTTTTTGCTAAGATATAGGCGAATAGAGTTGCTGAAAACGAAGATACGTAACTCTCCGAAAGTATACGTCTGCCCTGTGAGTCCTTCGGCAGAAGCCGGCCTCAGGAGTGCAATGTGACGGCACAATGATATGCGACCGGCACACTGCTCTGGTCGCGAAGAAGGCGCCTCTTCGCTTTCGAGAGCCGGAGTGAGCGGCTGATTCTGAAAGGCGAAGAACGAAGCCGCATAACACTGGGAATGTGTGCACAGATTGCAAACTAATAGAAAACAGTATTATTCCACTCTCCCGCTTTTCCAGGCACATTAAAATTAGAAAAAGAGGCATTTTGGACAACTTTCTTTTGATTCTTGCAAACACTCGGTAAACCCCCTAAAACGTCTAGAAGACGGTCATAGATGTTTTCTGTCCTGGTACAGTTTCTCCTTGCCAGACTTGGTGAAAAAGCTTTTTGCTAAGAAGTAGGCGAAAAGAGATGCTAAACACGAACATACTCAGCTCTCCGAAGCTGGAATAGAGTTAGGGTTAGGGTTAGGTTAGGTTTAGGGTAAGGGTTAGGGTTAGGGATAGGGTTAGGGTTAGGGTTAGGCTTAGGGTTAGAAAAGACTCACTCCTGTCCCGTGAGTCTTTCGGCAGACGCCGGGCTCAGGAGTGCATTGTGACCGGCATAATGATCTGCGACCGGCAAAATGCTCTGCCGCGACTGCAACACTGCTCTGCGCGCGAAGAAGGCGCTTTTTCGCCTCCGAGAGCCGGAGTGAGCGGCTGCTTCTGAAAGGCGAGAACGAAGCCGCACAACAGTAGGAATTTCTGCACAGCTTGCAAACTCATAGAAAACAGTATTTTTCCACCTCCCGCTTTTCCAGACACATTAAAATTCGAAAAAGGGGCATTTTGGACAACTTTCTTTTGATTCTTGCAAACACTCGGCAAACCCCCCTAAAACGTCTAGAAGACGGTCAGAGATGTTTTCTGTCCTGGCACAGTTTCTCCTTGCCAGACTTGGTGAAAAAGCTTTTTGCTAAAATGTAGGCGACAAGAGATGCTAAACACGAACATACTCAGCTCTCCGAAGATGGAATAGAGTTAGTGTTAGGGTTAGGGTTCGGGTTAGGGTTAGGGTTAGGGTTAGGGTTAGGGTTAGGAAAGACTCACTCCTGTCCCTTGAGTCTTTCGGCAGACGCCGGGCTCAGGAGTGCATTGTGACCGGCATAATGATCTGCGACCGGCAAATTGCTCTGCCGCGACGGGCACACTGCTCTGCGCACGAAGAAGCCGCTTCTTCGCTTCCGAGAGATGGAGTGAGCGGCTGCTTCCGAAAGGCGAAGAACGAGGCCGCAGAACACTGGGAATGTGTGCTGAACTTTCAAACTCATAGAAAACAGTATTTTTCCACTCTCCCGCTTTTCCAGACACATTAAAATTCGAAAGGGAGGCATTTTGGACAACTTTCTTTTGATTCTTGCAAACACTCGGCAAACCCCCCTGAAACGTCTGGAAGACGGTGAGAGATGTTTTCTGTCCTGGCACAGGTTCTCCTTGCCAGACTTGGTGAAAAAGCTTTTTGCTAAAATGTAGGCGACATGAGATGCTAAACACGAAGAAACCCAGCACTCCGAAGCTGTACCCCTGTCCCGTGAGTCTTTCGGCAGAAGCCGGGCTGAGGAGTGCATTGTGACAGGCATAATGATCTGCGACCGGCACAATGCTCTGCCGCGAATGCAACACTGCTCTGCGCGCGAAGAAGGCGCTTTTTCGCCTCCGAGAGCCGGAGAGAGCGGCTGCTTCTGAAAGGCGACGAACGAGACCGCACAACCCTGGAAATGTGTGCGCAGCTTGCAAACTCATAGAAAACAGTATTTTTCCACTCTCCCGCTTTTCCAGACACATTAAAATTTCGAAAATGGAGCATTTTGGACAACTTTCTTTTGATTCTTGCAAACACTCGGCAAACCCCCCTAAAACGTCTAGAAGACGGTCAGAGATGTTTTCTGTGCTGGCACAGTTTCTCCTTGCCAGACTTGGTGAAAAAGCTTTTTGCTAAGAAGTAGGCGAAAAGAGATGCTAAACACGAACATACTCAGCTCTCCGAAGATGGAATAGAGTTAGGGTTAGGGTTAGGCTTAGGGTTACGGTTAGGGTTAGGGTTAGGGTTAGGTTTCGGGTTAGGGTTAGGAAAGACTCACTCCTGTCCCTTGAGTCTTTCGGCAGACGCCGGGCTCAGGAGTGCATTGTGACCGGCATAATGATCTGCGACCGGCAAAATGCTCTGCCGCGACTGCAACACTGCTCTGCGCACGAAGAAGCCGCTTCTTCGCCTCCGAGAGATGGAGTGAGCGGCTGCTTCCGAAAGGCGAAGAACGAGGCCGCAGAACACTGGGAATGTGTGCTGAACTTTCAAACTCATAGAAAACAGTATTTTTCCACTCTCCCGCTTTTCCAGACACATTAAAATTCGAAAGGGAGGCATTTTGGACAACTTTCTTTTGATTCTTGCAAACACTCGGCAAACCCCCCTAAAACGTCTAGAAGACGGTCAGAGATGTTTTCTGTCCTGGTACAGTTTCTCCTTGCCAGACTTGGTGAAAAAGCTTTTTGCTAAGAAGTAGGCGAAAAGAGATGCTAAACACGAACATACTCAGCTCTCCGAAGCTGGAATAGAGTTAGGGTTAGGGTTAGGGTTAGGGGTAGGGTTAGGGTTAGGGTTAGGGTTAGGTTTGGTTTAGGGTTAGGGTTAGGAAAGACTCACTCCTGTCCCTTGAGTCTTTCGGCAGACGCCGGGCTCAGGAGTGCATTGTGACCGGCATAATGATCTGCGACCGGCAAAATGCTCTGCCGCGACCGGCACAATGCTCTGCGCGCGAAGAAGCCGCTTCTTCGCCTCCGAGAGATGGAGACGGCGGCTGCTTCCGAAAGGCGAAGAACGAAGCCGCACAACAGTAGCAATTTCTGCGCAGCTTGCAAACTAATAGAAAACAGTATTTTTCCACCTCCCGCCTTTCCAGACACATTAAAATTCGAAAAGGGGCATTTTGGACAACTTTCTTTTGATTCTTGCAAACACTCGGCAAACCCCCCTAAAACGTCTAGAAGACGGTCAGAGATGTTTTCTGTCCTGGCACAGGTTCTCCTTGCCAGACTTGGTGAAAAAGCTTTTTGCTAAGAAGTAGGCGAAAAGAGATGCTAAACACGATCATACTCAGCTCTCCGAAGATGGAATAGAGTTAGGGTTAGGGTTAGGGTTAGGTTTAGGGTTAGGGTTAGGAAAGACTCACTCCTGTCCCTTGAGTCTTTCGGCAGACGCCGGGCTCAGGAGTGCATTGTGACCGGCATAATGATCTGCGACCGGCAAAATGCTCTGCCGCGACCGGCACACTGCTCTGCGCACGAAGAAGCCGCTTCTTCGCTTCCGAGAGATGGAGTGAGCGGCTGCTTCCGAAAGGTGAAGAACGAGGCCGCAGAACACTGGGAATGTGTGCTGAACTTTCAAACTCATAGAAAACAGTATTTTTCCACTCTCCCGCTTTCCAGACACATTAAAATTCGAAAGGGAGGCATTTTGGACAACTTTCTTTTGATTCTTGCAAACACTCGGCAAACCCCCCTGAAACGTCTGGAAGACGGTGAGAGATGTTTTCTGTCCTGGCACAGGTTCTCTTTGCCAGACTTGGTGAAAAAGCTTTTTGCTAAAATGTAGGCGACATGAGATGCTAAACACGAAGATACCCAGCACTCCGAAGCTGTACGCCTGTCCCGTGAGTCTTTCGGCAGAAGCCGGGCTGAGGAGTGCATTGTGACAGGCATAATGATCTGCGACCGGCACAATGCTCTGCCGCGAATGCAACACTGCTCTGCGCGCGAAGAAGCCGCTTTTTCGCCTCCGAGAGTCGGAGAGAGCGGCTGCTTCTGAAAGGCGACGAACGAGACCTCACAACCCTGGAAATGTGTGCGCAGATTGCAAACTCATAGAAAACAGTATTTTTCCACTCTCCCGCTTTTCCAGACACATTAAAATTTCGAAAAGGAGGCATTTTGGACAACTTTCTTTTGATTCTTGCAAACACTCGGCAAACCCCCCTAAAACGTCTAGAAGACGGTCAGAGATGTTTTCTGTGCTGGCACAGTTTCTCCTTGCCAGACTTGGTGAAAAAGCTTTTTGCTAAGATGTAGGCGAAAAGAGATGCTAAACACGAACATACTCAGCTCTCCGAAGATGGAATAGAGTTAGGGTTAGGGTTAGGGTTAGGGTTAGGTTTAGGGTTAGGGTTAGGAAAGACTCACTCCTGTCCCTTGAGTCTTTCGGCAGACGCCGGGCTCAGGAGTGCATTGTGACCGGCATAATGATCTTCGACCGGCAAAATGCTCTGCCGCGACCGGCACACTGCTCTGCGCACGAAGAAGCCGCTTCTTCGCTTCCGAGAGATGGAGTGAGCGGCTGCTTCCGAAAGGTGAAGAACGAGGCCGCAGAACACTGGGAATGTGTGCTGAACTTTCAAACTCATAGAAAACAGTATTTTTCCACTCTCCCGCTTTTCCAGACACATTAAAATTCGAAAGGGAGGCATTTTGGACAACTTTCTTTTGATTCTTGCAAACACTCGGCAAACCCCCCTGAAACGTCTGGAAGACGGTGAGAGATGTTTTCTGTCCTGGCACAGGTTCTCCTTGCCAGACTTGGTGAAAAAGCTTTTTGCTAAAATGTAGGCGACATGAGATGCTAAACACGAAGATACCCAGCACTCCGGAGCTGTACGCCTGTCCCTTGAGTCTTTCGGCAGTCGCCGGGCTCAGGAGTGCATTGTGACAGGCATAATGATCTGCGACCGGCAAAATGCTCTGCCGCGAATGCAACACTGCTCTGCGCGCGAAGAAGCCGCTTTTTCGCCTCCGAGAGCCGGAGAGAGCGGCTGCTTCTGAAAGGCGAGAACGAAGCCGTACAACAGTAGGAATTTCTGCGCAGCTTGCAAACTCATAGAAAACAGTATTTTTCCACTCTCCCGCTTTTCCAGACACATTAAAATTTCGAAAAGGAGGCATTTTGGACAACTTTCTTTTGATTCTTGCAAACACTCGGCAAATCCCCCTAAAACGTTTAGAAGACGGTCAGAGATGTTTTCTGTCCTGGCACAGTTTCTCCTTGCCAGACTTGGTGAAAAAGCTTTTTGCTAAGATGTAGGCGACAAGAGATGCTAAACACGAAGATACCCAGCACTTCGAAGCTATACGCCTGTCCCGTGAGTCTTTCGGCAGACGCCGGGCTCAGGAGTGCATTGTGACCGGCACAATGATTTACGACCGGCACATTGATCTGCGACCGGCACACTGCTCTGCCGCGACCGGCACACTGCTCTGCTCGCGAAGAAGGCGCCTTTTCGCCTCCGAGAGCCGGAGAGATCGGCTGCTTCTGAAAGGCGAAGAACGAAACCGCACAACAGTAGGAATTTCGGCGCTGCTTGCAAACTCATAGAAAACAGTATTTTTCCACCTTCCGCTTTTCCAGACACATTAAAATTTCGAAAAGGAGGCATTTTGGACAACTTTCTTTTGATTCCTGCAAACACTCGGCAAATCCCCCTAAAACGTTTAGAAGACGGTCAGAGATGTTTTCTGTCCTGGCACAGTTTCTCCTTGCCAGACTTGGTGAAAAAGCTTTTTGCTAAGAAGTAGGCGACAAGAGATGCTAAACACGAAGATACCCAGGTCCGAAGCTAGAATAGAGTTAGGGTTGGGGCTAGGGTTAGGGTTAGGGTTAGGGTCAGGGTTAGGGTTAGGGTTAGGTTTAGGGTTAGGGTTAGGATTAGGGTTAGGAAAGACTCACGCCTGTCCTGTGAGTCTTTCGGTAGACGCCGGGCTCAGGAGTGCATTGTGACCGGCATAATGATCTGCGACCGGCAAAGTGCTCTGCTACAACCGCAACACTGCTCTGCGCGCGAAGAAGCCGCTTTTTCGCCTCCGAGAGCCGGAGAGAGCGGCTGCTTCTGAAAGGCGACGAACGAGACCGCACAACCCTGGAAATGTGTGCGCAGCTTGCAAACTCATAGAAAACAGTATTTTTCCACTCTCCCGCTTTTCCAGACACATTAAAATTTCGAAAAGGAGGCATTTTGGACAACTTTCTTTTGATTCTTGCAAACACTCGGCAAACCCCCCCTAAAACGTCTAGAAGACGGTCAGAGATGTTTTCTGTGCTGGCACAGTTTCTCCTTGCCAGACTTGGTGAAAAAGCTTTTTGCTAAGATGTAGGCGACAAGAGATGCTAAAAACGAAGATACCCAGCACTCTGAAGCTATACGCCTGTCCCGTGAGTCTTTCGGCAGACGCCGGGCTCAGGAGTGCATTGTGACCGGGACAATGATTTACGACCGGCATAATGATCTGCGACCGGCACACTGCTCTGCCGCGACCGGCACACTGCTCTGCGCGCGAAGAAGGCGCTTTTTCGCCTCCGAGAGCCGGAGAGAGCGGCTGCTTCTGAAAGGCGAGAACGAAGCCGCACAACAGTAGGAATTTCTGCGCAGCTTGCAAACTCATAGAAAACAGTATTTTTCCACCTCCCGCTTTTCCAGACACATTAAAATTCGAAAAAGGGGCATTTTGGACAACTTTCTTTTGATTCTTGCAAACACTCGGCAAACCCCCCTAAAACGTCTGGAAGACGGTCAGAGATGTTTTCTGTCCTGGTACAGTTTCTCCTTGCCAGACTTGGTGAAAAAGCTTTTTGCTAAGATGTAGGCGACAAGAGATGCTAAAAACTAAGATACCCAGCACTTCGAAGCTATACGCCTGTCCCGTGAATCTTTCGGCAGAAGCCGGGCTCAGGTGTGCATTGTGACCGGCACATTGATCTGCGACCGGCAAAATGCTCTGCCGCGACGGGCACACTGCTCTGCGCGCGAAGAAGCCGCTTCTTCGCCTCCGAGAGATGGAGAGAGCGGCTGCTTCCGAAAGGCGAAGAACGAAGCCGCACAACATTGGGAATGTGTGCGCAGCTTGCAAACTCATAGAAAACAGTATTTTTCCACCTCCCGCTTTTCCAGACAGATTAAAATTTCGAAAAGGAGGCATTTTGGACAACTTTCTTTTGATTCTTGCAAACACTCGGCAAACCCCCCTGAAACGTTTAGAAGATGGCCAGAGATGTTTTCTGTCCTGGCACAGATTCTCCTTGCCAGACTTGGTGAAAAAGCTTTTTGCTAAAATGTAGGCGACAAGAGATGCTAAACACGAAGATACCCAGCTCTCCGAAGCTATACGCCTGTCCCGTGAGTCTTTCGGCAGAAGCCGGGCTCAGGAGTGCATTGTGACCGGCATAATGATCTGCGACCGGCAAAATGCTCTGCGCGCGAAGAAACAGCTACTTCGCCTGAGAGAGCCGGAAAGAGCCGCTGATTCCGAAAGGCGAAGAACTGTGCGGGGATGGGGGAGACGAGCCTGGACTCCAGTTCTGATGAGCGCTGCGTCTCACCAGATTCTGTCACCGCTGCAGAGCCTGGTCTAAATTAATTCACACCAACTGCCCCCTGCCCTTCTCCAGAAAAACAGATCTAGAGATCAATGGACTTTTACCACCCTGCACTGAAATCCTCAGACCAAAAAGAGTGACATTTCATTCTAAATATTAAGTGCTACGCAGGAAAATGCAGCTTATGCCTTCCGAAGAAGCCATCTATAGTCAATCAAAAGTGATACAGCAATTGAGAATGCAACTGAGTAATGATTGAAGTGTCAGTAACCATAAATGACAACAAGCAGGCACTTCATTCCACACTGAAATAAGATGGCTTTCAGCAGAGTAGACAAAATTCCACAGCGCCATGACACAACTGTGTCACACTCTGCATTTATTTACCGTTGCTAAAAATGCTTAGCTCCCCCCTACCTGCCCCCATCAGCTGCCCCACAAAAAAAGACACAGAAAATCAAAACTGATCAAGATAAATTAAAGCAATGCATGCTGTCCCATTGCTGGAAACTTGTCAAAGAAAGGCAGACAAGAAAATTACATTCTTTTTCTTTCAATCATCCATGATTTGAGGGTTGCTGGCATCAAAAACCTTTGTTAATTTGTCTCCTTTCAGAAGAGAAATGGCAAAGAGGGAGCATCAGAATCCCTTCTGTCCCAAATTGACTTTGGAAATGTTTCTTACAGTTGTAAGATTTAAGTAAGTAAGATGGAAGCAAGTTAAGATGGAAGTAAGTTAACTAAGATGTAAGTTGGGGTCCTGCCGTCTTACAAAGCATCCATCCTGATTTGGAAGTGGTTTTCATTCCCACTAAAAAATGTCTAAACCAAGACATCTTCTTTCAGATTTCCTGGTTCTAGTAAGATTTGTTTCTAATCAGAACTGATTTATTTCTAATACAAGGACTGCGTGGTTTTACCATATTTTAATGGTCACTGTTTCTTCTTAAAAGTGGCATTAACTTTCCTGTTCAGGACATTCAGTGAAGGCATTCAGTCAGCGCCTCCGTGCTCTCGTCTCCTGAATCTCCAGCAGAGGATTCCAGTCCATCCGAGTACGTGTAATCCAGTTCTCGATGATCTGAACGCACCGAGCAGCACTCGGCTGCTGTGGGGGGTTCAGGGAAGGCAGGGTGTGCATTCTCACCTTCCTGAACCTACAGACAAATCCGAGCGAGAAGCCACAGGGTGGAAATCGGTCGCATAGATGCTAAATAAAACTTGCAGATGTTTTTAAGAATAGTTTCTGCTTGTTCTTTGTTGAGCTTCTGTGCTTAGAAAACATCCCTTTCAAATCAGTTCAATTCATCGGTTGAAAGTTTTTTTGCAGACCCTCCCTGAGCAGAGTTTGTTGCTGACCTCCTAGGAGCGGGAGCAGCTCGTGTGTGCTACTTTTTGCTTTAGGACGCTCTGAGGTGTTTATTCCTTTTGGGATACACGATGAGAATTCCCAAGAGAGGTAGTTCTAAGGTACGACATTGGGAAAAAGCCTGTGTTGTTGGAATGTTGTTGTTGTTGTCCAAAGTTAATTTTTTCTTAGCCAGTAGTTAGCTTTTTGCTTTATTTTTGTGGTATCAGTTTTTTATCGTTTAAAAAATTGCTTCAAAATAACTTCAGTGGTTGGCCACCAGTACCTGGTTCAGATTTGCCTATTTGCTTGTAGCTCAAATGTTGACATATTGTTTATCATTCCATTGAAGAAACTTCTGCCCAGTCAGCTAATAACTGAATATCTGTCTGTCTGGGGCACGGGGAGAGGATTTAGGTAATGTCTTTGTTTTCGGGAAAAAGTTCCAGTGCAGTTTCTAAAGAGAGGAAAAGGGGGTGAAGACTCGGGGCTCGGATGCCGTTGGGGGCACCCCAAGGTCCCCAGGAGAGGGAGCCCCGCTGCGGTGCAGGAGCAGGTATGTTCTCATGTCATAGAGAACAAATGATAAATATCAAGATGAAAATTATAAATATAAAAATATTTTGGAAGTAGTTAAATAAAGCGGGGTTTTTAAATTTGTCAATAGGCAGGGTTTTGATTATAAAAATTATAAAGACAAATAATATAAAGGTAGGAATCTAAGTATAGAAATATATAATAAATACAGATAGATATAAAATTTAAAAATATAAGAAAAATTAGTTGTGGCAGTAGATACGACACATAATTTAAATAATAATTTAAATATATTTTAAGATTTTATATATATGATATATAATTATTAATGCATCAAAAGAAACGATAAATAAAAATGTGAATAGAATTATACAAAGTATAAACAGAAATATTTCAATCTGGTTTAAAAGAAGGCTTTTATTGTATTGATTTGGTTAGAGACGGGGTTTTTATTTGGAATAATATAGAAGTATTCTAGAAACAGAAATCTAAATCTAGAAATTTACAATCTATATAGAAAGTTATTTCTAAAAACACAAGCGAACGCCGCCTCCTTCGGCCGAATGGAACGAGCTCAGCCGAAGCAAGGCGAGAGCGGCCGAACCTGAGGACCTCGAGCGAGCCGAGGCGAGGCTTGCGAGGCTGCCTGAAGCGAGCCGAGCTCAGCCGAAGCGAGCCTGCTGCTGTCGTGCGCGCTAATTAGCGCGAGTGCGGTCACAGCCTAATGAGCTCCTGTCGCACCCCACGCTCCCGGCCGTGTCCGTGCGATGGGCAGGCCGCCCGCGGGACGCGGCAGCAGGAGAGCCCCGAGCTGGGCGAGATGAACGTGAGGCGGCGCCGCTTGCCCGCCCTCAGGGAGCCGAGCCAAGCCGAGCCGAGCTGCGCCGAACACAGGGAGCGGCTCCGAGTGTGTCCGAAGCGGGCCGAGCTGCGCCGAACACACAGAGCGGCTCCGAGTGTCTCCAAAGCGAGCCGAGGCGTGCCGAACACAGAGAGCGGCTCCGAGTTCGGCCGAAGCGAGCCGAGCTCTGCCGAACTCACAGAGCGGCTCCGAGTTGGGCCGAAGCCAGCCAAGCTGCGCCGAACACACAGAGTGGCTCCGAGTTCGGCCGAAGCCAGCCGAGCCGCGCCGTAGAGGCAAATGCAGCCGATAATAGCTGAATCTAGCCCAAGAGCCGACTCGAGCCGAGTGTCTCCGAAGCGGGCCGAGCTCCGCCGAGCGCAGCAGCCCGGCCAGGGCGAGGTGCCGGGCAAGGCACGGGGAGCAGCCGGGGCTCTGTGAGGCTTCCCCGCCTGTGCCTCTCTCTAGCCCTCCTTCCTTCTGCCCGTATTCGCCTTCTCTCGCTCCCTTTCCCCCATTCCCTCTCCCCCCACAAACCCGGCTTCTTCCTGTCCTGTCCCTACCCCGCTACTCCCTTCTGTTCCCCCTCTCCCCCTCCTCTGTCCACCCTCCCTCTGCCCCCCTGCCGGCCTTTCCCTTGCCGTCCCGCTTTCCTGCACAGCCCGACCTCCCTCCCTGCCCTTTCTCATGCCCTGCTCTCCCTCCTCTCTTCCCGTGCCCCCTTTTCCTTCTTTGGCCCGCAGCCGCGGGGCTCGGGCTGCCGGAGAAGAAAGCCCCGAGCGAGGGCCGGAGCTCGGCGCCCCTCGGCCCTTGCAGGAGTCCCCGCACGGGGCCGGAGGCTCTCGGCGGATCCCCCCGTGCCGCTCAAACAGCCCGCCCGACAGCGCCGGCCCTGCGGCTTTCCCGGCATCGCGCTGAGAGCGGCCCCCGCTCTGGGCCGTGCCGGCCCCGCCGTCTCTGCCGCTCCCTCTCGCTGCCCCGGGCCCGTGACAGTGAGGCTGGGGAGGAACCTCAGCCCTTCTGGGGGCTGCCTCCCCTTTCTTGTGGCAGCAGAATCCCTTTCCGGGGGGATGGACAGGTGGAAAGGGCTTGGAGGAAGCGCTGCGCTGCCGTCCAGGGCAGTCGGACTCGCTCTGTGCCTTCTTTGGGGCTCAGGAAAAAGGGATGAAGACTCGGGGCTCGGATGCCATCGGGGGCAGCCCAAGGTCCCCAGGAGAGGGAGCCCCGCTGCGGTGCAGGAGCAGGCGGGTGGCGGGCGAGGGGGGTCACGCTGGGGGCCGTCCCCCAGAGGGACCCTAAGCTGCCACCAAATTCACAGGGAGGGCTGGCTGTAGAGTGCTAAAACCTGTCAAGTTCTTCGTTTTTATAGCTATTGGTAAAGAATAGGCATTTGTCTCTGAATTCAGTTGGGGAGAAACCCTCTCTGTCCACTCCTTCGTTTACAGGAATGTAGGAAACTCCGACTAGAGATGGCGAGCAGTTTTGAAGACATTGCCGTAACGTTTTGATCTAGGAATGGACCAAGCTGTGCCCTGAAACCATCAGAACAGCTACAGGGGCTGAAGGCAATAGATAGGGCTCTCTGGCACCTTTTGCCCCCGTTCTCTGCCAGTCCCCAAATGGTGTCGCAGTCCCGGAAGAGGTGCTTGTCATCCAGAGTGCCAAAACGCAGACCTGTAAAATCCCAGCTCTGCCTTGTGTTTCGTGTGGTTTTTTTACTTCATATTGATGTCATTACAGAGAGCAAGGAAAGAAGAAATGTGACTGATTCCAATTATTGCTGTGTGAAGGCTTTTTTTAAAGGCTGGTGTATTTCTGTTCTCTTTTTCCACTCCATGCTTGACTTTTCCCCTCGTTTTTCGAGGTCTGCTGCATTGGGTGTCCCAAGGAGGGCTGGGTTCCTCAGCAGGGGTCTCAGGAGTTGGCGCCGATTCTGCTTTTTCTGAAGGTGTATCAAAGTGTGCTAGCAGAATGACAGTTTTGTGCACTGGAAAGCTTTCCCTCAATGCCGTCAGTGCACGTACGTGTCTGACTGGTGGAACCAGACGGACTAAGAAAAGCCAAGAGCCGCAGCAGATTTCTGTTTGCTCTGTGTCTGTGAGAAGCGGGCTGTGTGCTGGACAGGGAGAGGCGCTGTTGGAGAGCGGCATCAGCACCGGGTGTGAGCTGCGAGGATGATGGGGGCTCGGAGCAGCCCCAGGTGTGAGTGTGAGGATGATGGGGGCTCGGAGCAGCCCCAGGTGTGAGCGTGAGGATGCTGGGGGCTCGGAGCAGCCCCAGGTGTGAGCGTGAGGATGATGGGGGCTCGGAGCAGCCCCAGGTGTGAGCTGTGAGGATGATGGGGGCTTGGAGCAGCCCAGGTGTCAGTGTGAGGATGATGGGGGCTCGGAGCAGCCCCAGGTGTGAGTGTGAGGATGATGGGGGCTCGGAGCAGCCCCAGGTGTGAGTGTGAGGATGCTGGGGGCTCGGAGCAGCCCAGGTGTGAGTGTGAGGATGATGGGGGCTCGGAGCAGCCCAGGTGTGAGCGTGAGGATGATGGGGGCTCGGAGCAGCCCCAGGTGTGAGCGTGAGGATGATGGGGGCTCGGAGCAGCCCCAGGTGTGAGCGTGAGGATGATGGGGGCTCGGAGCAGCCCAGGTGTGAGTGTGAGGATGATGGGGGCTCGGAGCAGCCCCAGGTGTGAGCGTGAGGATGATGGGGGCTCGGAGCAGCCCAGATGTGAGTGTGAGGATGATGGGGGCTCGGAGCAGCCCAGATGTGAGTGTGAGGATGATGAGGGGCCAGCTCCTGCCGGGGGGAGGCTGTTTTAGGGGGAGGCTTTGCCTCAGCTCCCTTTTGCATGGAGCTGCTGAGTCGAGGGGTTTATGGGGGGCTCCGGGGGCTGTCTCGTGGACGGACTGCGAGAGCTTCTCCCAGGGTCCGGGGGAACACCTGGATCCGCGGAGCGTGACTTAAAGGAGGTGCCGAGGGAGGAATCTTTGTGCCGGGAAGCAGCAGCCGAACAGGTGAGCCCGTGTGGATTTGGAGCGGGGACTTTTGTCCTTTCCCTTTGCAATTTCATCTTGCCAGTCCCTCCCCGGTGCCCCCAGGAACAAAAATGGAGCTTCTGAGGACAAAAGAAATGAAGGAGAAGGAAGCAGCTACTCTTCTATTATTGTCTGTGTTTGACCTGGAGGGATCCCCCTTCACTTGCGGTTTGAAGAGTGTTGATTGAAGGAAAAGCTGCTTTTTCCAGGCTGTTCAGGGTATCACAGAGGTGACAGGGAATCCCTGTGTTCTATTTTAAGGGGAACGGGAAAAGTATTGTTGTCATCTGATGGGTTTGATTTGAAGGCAGCCAGCCCATTTTCATCATGCTAAGGTTGAAATGGAGGGGGCAGCCCTGGTGTCCCTCCTTTTCAAGGGTTTGAATTGAGGTCCAAATCCCCCTTGGCCATCGGTTGAAGGCTTTCATTTGAGGAAGAGCCCTTCTTTTCTGCTCTGCTAGGGGATGAAATGGAAGGGGAGAAGACATTTCTTTGGCCTTGTTGAAGTGAGGTGAGCCCTGCCTGCGGCGTCAGTTTCGGGGTTCAGTGGCAGGAAGCTGCAGCTGTGGCAGCGTTTGCAGGGCTGCAATCGGGTTGTGCCGCTGCATTTGAGGGCGCTTCTTGTGCCCGCGGCCCGGGCCGGGCCGTTGGCGCTCGGGAGCCCTGCTGGCACGGGCCGGGCAGTTGCCGAGGCGGACGGGCAATTGGGCGCGGCGGTGGCGGAGGCGCGGCGGTGCGAGGCGTGCGGAGGCGAGGGGAGCCGTGGCGGGGCGGCCAAGGGCGGCAGAGGCGGCGCGGGCGCTGCTGCTTTGGCGGCCTGGGCGGTGGCGGCCGCTCCGTCCGCTCCGGGCGCGGGGCTCGGCCGCCGCCGGGGCCGGCCGGGCCCGGTGCCGGCCCCGCCGGGCGGGGGGGAGCGGGCGGGGCTCTCCGGGACGGCGGCGCCCCTGCGTGCCGGAGGAGCCGCCGGAGGAGCCGCCGGAGGAGCCGCTTTGCTGCCGGGAGCCGCGCTCCGTGCGGGGCCGGCAGCGCGGGCTTCAGCTGCTGAAAGTTCCTGGGTGTCGTGCTTTGGAGGATTCATTGCATCGGTTTGTTTTGTTTGCAGTGGGCGCACGCTAAGGGAGATGGTGTTCTTCCTGACTGCTGTGGTTCTCGGTTCAGGTGGTGCTGATAAAGGTTTGTTTTGGATTGAGTTTTGTTGTCGGCTATTTTTTTTTTTTTTTTTCTTTTTGCCGGGCTATGATGTTTTTAAAGGCGTGCAATGGTTTTTACGGGTCGTAGCGTGAAGCACCCACTGCAAACAAAACGCACCCGGCACCCGCCCGCCGCGCGACTGGCACGCGCCTGCCACGCGCCCGGTACGCGTCTGCTACGCGACCGGCACGCGCCCGGTACGCGTCTGCTACGCGACCGGCAGGTGCCTGCCACGTGACCGGCACGCGACCTCCACCCGTCTCACTTTACGCATGGTCTCAGTTTACACTTGGAATCGCTGCAAATAATTTATTTGTAATGCCTGATGTGTTGGTTTTGCATGGCTTGCTTACCAAATTTTGGAAGTTTTAGTAATAATCAATGCAGGTTACCTTGCTTTTAAATTTTTTTGAGCACTGACATGGGAACTCACTTCATGCTATTTGGTTATTAATCCATGAAATATTTTGATTGCATTCATCATTTTAGGAATTTAGGAAGGAATTTAGGAAGGAAGGAATTTAGGAAGGAAGGAATTTAGGAAGGAAGGAATTTAGAAACAGATTGTCACCCTACTTGGTAAGATGGCACAAGGGGTGGGGGGAAAACAACAAACTTGCAGGCATTAGTATTTTTTTTTCTGAGAGCAAAACCGCCTAGATTTTACCAACAAAATGCTCTAAACAAATTTCTTAACTGAAATCCCCATCTGGGTTAACAAAATCTCCTGTAGGCTGAAATATAAAAGCTTGCAAAGCAAGGACTTTGCAGAGTCATTTCCCTGCAGGACAAACTGGCTGTTTTGATTCCACCATCTGGCTCAATCATATTCCACCTCATGAAGCTGTTTCACAGCTAGTGAAAGAGATGGTATAAATACTAAAAAAGGAGTATTTTCTGTGCCATTAGCATGATGATCATTTCCTCAATGCCATTTTCCATAAGCACATGGAGTAACTCTGATGTTTAACAGCTCCTTGTTACATAACACTGCACCCTGATTTGGAATGCCTTGCCAAGAGGGCCACAATTGCTCATTAATTCCTTACTGCACCTAAACACTGAAGGTTCTTGGACCTCAAGGAACACAACAAACCCCAATTAATTTATTTTCAAAGGTTGCTGTATTTTGGGAAAAACACCAATATGACAGCAAGAAATTAAACCACCTATTGGTCAAAAAATGAGCTTCCCTCCAAAACTACACTTTCTCATTTAATAAATAGAAAAAACAAACCTCAAACTTTCACTATTGAGCACCAGTGACACACATTCACTACTTTTCATTAAGCAAAACCAGGCTTACTATAGAAATACATCTGCAGGATTTAATGGAGAAGTAAACTTTTCTTAAGTAAGTAATTGCAAAATATCTGAGGAACTCGGGCTTATCTGTTAATTATTCATGTTTCTGTTTTCATTTTCAGCTACTCCGGAGCTGCTGATGCTGGCACTCTCTACCAGGCTTAAGCATCCTTTCAGCTCTACTCTGCCAAATTAAACTGTCACTTTCTATTAAAACATCTACAGGAGGAGGTTTTTAATCTTCTGATTTATACTTTGTAATAGCAAGTCAAAGTTTAAATTAGGACTGTATCAGCTTATGAAATAAAGCCTAAGCAGTGCATTGACAACCCTAGTGAGGAAAAACCTGCTTGCATTCAAGTGCACAGCAGAGCAGGTTATTTTCAGTCTTTTGGAAGGTTTTATTTTACGCAGCTCCAGTCAATCTCACACTCTTATTTAAAACAGCAGTGCCTTAGATGCAGTCAGGACACATTTGAAAGAAGATGCCACTTGCCATCAAGTGTCTGAACTGTCCCTCTGACTTTATTGACCTGCCACACCGCCAGCCTCCCCACCTTTGGGGTGTATTAGGCAGGGAAGGCACAAATCAGCTTACTTAACATTTCCTTTGGTGAGCTACTCCTCATGAAACTTTCTTAAGGAGCTATGGACTCCACCATTCACTGTGTTTAACATTAAACCAAACCAACTTTTGTCATTCAACAGTTCTATAAATATTACTCACCCCCTTTTTTTTGTGCAATCCTTAGAGTACAGTAATGTCGGGATCTCTAACTGTTCAGAGTGATCTCGAGAAAAGTTCGAAAGTCTCTTTCCCCAGCCCGGCGCTTGAAGAAGGAGTCAGGGCTCTTCATTTCTCGGTCTCAAGGTTGTTTATTTTATCTTATCTGTAAAAAATTTTCTCCTGCCCTGCCAAGGTCAGCTCAGCAAGACAGTTCCAGGCACTCTCCCCCTCCTACGAGGCGGTGTCGTCTTTTATATTACAAACTACGTCTATCGTATTTACCTTCACTTTCCAATACCCATCACCTTTGTTAAACAGTGCACCCCTACAATACACCAATCCCCATGTGCTGACATCACTGCAGAAGATGGAGAACAAGAAGAAGAAAGAAGAAGGACGAGACACGCCTTGTTCCCTCCATCTTGTCTCCATTACCCTAATACCAAAATTTTCAAAACTTACATTTTCACCCTGTGCACACCTTATAAAAACACCATTTAAACCCATGTGACCTTCTCACTCTCATACAAAGCTGACAGGTCGCCCGCAGGATCAAAGTCTAACCACCAAGTGTTCTGGGCATCATGCCAAGATCTCCGAGCCCCCCGGGGGGGTCTCGGCCCTCGATGTGATCTCTGGAGACTCCCCACATCCGAAGTGATGTGCGGAGTTCCCACACAGTAATAATCCTATTTATTTCCCTTTAACACTACCTATTCTTGATCTGTTTTTCCTCCTAAGCACTTCTACTCCATCTTCTCCAGTGCTATCACTCCTGTATTTTCTAGCACTTCACAGCTGAAGAAAACTTAGTTCTAAGATGCATTACAGACAGGGAGAAGGTGACCTCAGTGTGGGAGAAACAGAA
Organism: Diglossa brunneiventris; assembly: GCA_019023105.1. Classification (NCBI taxonomy): domain Eukaryota; kingdom Metazoa; phylum Chordata; class Aves; order Passeriformes; family Thraupidae; genus Diglossa; species Diglossa brunneiventris. The sequence continues at coordinate 64,311,963 of CM032356.1, forward strand.
CTTATTAGGGTTACTATCACACAATTGCTCATAAAATGATTATTTACTGTAATTACCAGCACTCCCTCCAGTATGTCATGTCTCATGAACTTGGAGATAATTTTTTTTAAAAGTTTAAATTGCCTATAAGCATAATTTTGTTATGACACCTCTACCTTGTCACAAAAAACCTTACTCCCAGGGATCTCTAGCTCACCCCTACTAGTGACACAACCCCCCGTGTCTCGCTCAGCACACTCTGCTGAGCTGGATTTCACTGGAGCCAAGAGCTACAGCTGGGGCTCAGCCAGAAGTGACTCCCTCTTGCACAGACTGAGCCAGAGGAGAGACCAGTGACAAGAAACCAGAAGCTGACCATGATACCCTCAGTACCCCATGCTGCAAAGTCACGAGGGGATGATTAAACTTGGTAAAAAGACTCATTTAGACAATGATTCCTAGGAAAGATTATATTGCCGATGATTCTATTGGAGCTTGAAGGACTGAATACTTGGATAAATTAGAGTTTGAAACTTTAAATACTTTAACTCTTAGATACTTGTCATAACATTCAAATTTCATGTGGGTTTTAGAGCAACCAGAAGGTTTCTATTCAGTAATAATATGTAATGACATCTTTTCATGTCTATAGAACTTTTAAGACAAAGAGCTCAGGTCTCTTCTCCCCCAGCCTGATCTTATGCACAGTGAGTACTCAGAACATGATGCCGTGATGTAGCGACCTTCATGTTCCCTTCTCCCACATCTAGGGTGTCCAAGAGCTCCCACAGGAGGCAGTACCAACAGGCTCCTCTTGCTGAATAACAATGAAACTTGTCCAAGTGTATTACTGTACACCATTTGAAAACTCAAACATCCCCTCCAAGTGACAAGGCAACCACAGCACAACTCAACTGCTGCTTCCTATACTTGGTTTACACTTACTGATGTCTTGTGCTACCCCACAGCTGCTTTTGGTACTCATTCTTTGCACTCAAAGCCTGATCCTCCACAGTGTGACACTGCTACCTTACTCAGAAGAAAGCCAAGTTCCATTGCAAAGCTCCATAATGCAGATTTCATGGGGATTCATCTCCAAACTCCATTCCAAGTAGCTAGACAGATCAACTACAGTGTGTGAAGTATCTCTTTTGTTTGAAACCCAGGCCTTGCTGCTTCATTTGAGGCCCTCCAGCTACCACATCCATGAAGAAACGAGGTCATCATTTTTTCAGTCCTTCCGCCCTCTTTGCCTTCTACCCAACTCTTGCATTTCCAGACTGAAGAGATGGCAGGCAGCTGTTCCTCACATGGAAGCCATTCCACTACTCTGATTCTCATCTATACAAGATCTTATACCTCTTTTAACAAACTTTGATGATCTCCTCCCTCCCACCGCATAAAAGCCAGGAATAACCTGCTTCCTGGGATGACCACAGCTGCCAGTTAGAGGTTTAGAAAGCAACCAAGTCTAGAACTGACCATAAGGAGACAGGAGTGAAAAGCTGGTTCTCATCACCATTGCCACAAACACTGTCGGAATTGCATCACTGACCCTCCTCTCTCCCTCCCTATTTATGCCTAATTCACTTTGCTTACATGAAAATGTGAAACACCCAATTATGTAACAGAAATTAAACTGACTGAGAACATCAGAAATTAAACGCTGTGATAAGTTCTTCCCACATGGGAGTTGGACAAACGGGGCAGAAAGTTGCCATATGAACTACACATTATGAACTTTAATTATTCAATAATTAAAGAAACATTTTTCTCACAAGGCTTGAAGAACTCCCTTCTCCTATACAGACATTTTTCAACTAAGAGGCAGTTAGAGACACAGCTTTTTACACAGCATCCCCCATTGGCTAAATTCAACAAGTTTCTACTCGCATGTGAGCAGGTTAGATTTTAATCACCCCTCACATTTTGTATAAAGAACCTATCAACTCAATAACAACAACCACTGAAACTGCTCACAATTTTTTGCTATTTTAAGGAGCAGAGAACAATCACTACTGTAATTCAGACAACTCCTAAGCCTAAACACCACTAATAAATACGATACAATCTCTAACTGGATACACTAAAGCTGTTGGCAGTTATTTCCACACAAGAAAACAGTTTCAATCTCTCCATCCCTGCAAGGGAAAGCAAAGATCAGCTTCCCTGTAGACCAAAGCTTTCCTGAAAAGAGCATGGCCACTCCAGGCTAGAAATAAGTATTGTAATTGCCTTCCTGGCACCCCAGAAAAGTTCCTCTGTCACTTCTACCCTCGCTGGGAGTCTGAGGGTCAGTACACACACTTTTTTTAAAGGGGACAGTACACTTACATCAGTGATTTAATGCACAAACACGTGTAACACAGAGGTTTCTTTAAGGTTGCTTCTTGACTGGAAAGCTGGAAAGCGGAGGAGTACCTCTGGATTAGGTATTCCTACCCTGATGCAATTTGTCCTGATACTTGATCAGTTGTCATTAGGAAAATAATTTCCTTCACACTCTGCCAATCCTTCTAAAGGGGTCTTTGTCTAATAATAACCTCAAACGCCAACTGCTGTGACAGACTCCTCTCCTTTGAATTGTTGGCATCTCTGATGAAGACATAGCACGTCTATCTCTGCTGACATCTAAGGTGATAGCCCCTACAGCTCTCCAGCTTGCTTCTGCCCCTATAAGGTACATGTGATATTGTATATTTTTCTAGGAAAAGATAAAATAAAAGTCTTAATTTAATAGTTAAACTGAAAAGTATAAACCCCATATTTTAAAAATACAGGAAGACCAGGATCTACACATACAAGGATAAACTTTAGGGAAAACAAAATATTATAATGCTGCCATGTGGGAATTAAGTTGCATTTACATGCACCCCTTATTAAAGGCTTTTCACCCTGTATTGGTCCACAGGGCACTGCTCAGTAACCTGTGGCTTTTTCTGAGTATTACCAGGCCAAATGTGAGCTGCAGGAAAAAATGTGAGCTCCAGTAAACCTGTAGTTCTGTGACCTCTGTCATTGGCTTTTTAATTCTGAATTTTAAAAAGTTGACAATGCTTTCTGTGAAAGTGCAACTGCAAAATTGCTGCCTGCTTCCCTCACCGAACAATTCCAGTAACCCCACAAAGTACCACAAATAGGAACTTGAAATATCATGGAGAAATCAACCATAACATGAAGTACATTTAATCAGATGATAGAAAAGTTTGTCTAATTCAATATCTGCCTCACACACCTTCTCAAACCCCCAGATTTAATACCTGTACCTTTTAAAGGAACTCCAGAAGAACTCTGCATCTGGAAGAAGACTAGATAATTCTGTTTGTTTTGTCTTCAAAGAATGTTACAATTCAGTGCAGATCAGTAAATGTTTCCTGAAAAATCTTAAAGCCTTTTCTGGTTTGGCCACCACCTCGAAGGCTCTTGTAATTACTGTAATCAAATTCAGCAGCATTAGCCTAAGCAAACCAGATCTTCGGCTTGTACCTGTCAAAGATCTGCCTTGCATGTCTCAACAGAGAAATCAATCCATTCCATTAAATAAAAGCTACCTGCTTAGATGCTCACTGATTTACTATGGGATCATTCAGGACTTGTCATTTCTTTCCTCATCTGAAGTTATGAACAGTGGCTAAGTTATTCCAGAAGCTGACAAGAGGTAAAACTACAAAGCAGCTGAGGTTTTTAGGTTAATAATGAGAAAAAGAAGCAAAAACAAAACAAAACTTTCCAAAATGCAATATTTTCCTCCTAACACAGCTGAGCAACTTGATTTCTCAGCTCCCAGTAATAATGTAGTATCGTGAAAGAGGGAAGGAATGATTTCATTTCCCTGAAAGCAATTTAGCATTTCTACCTTTCAGATCACTATGGGCAGCTTTGGTACCTTCTTGTGAAGTTCCAGATTGATTTTTTTCTTCTTAAAACTGTCTCACACAGCACAAGTGCCCTCTGTTTTTCTAGTTTAATAGTTTGGGGGTTTTTGACAATAACAATAATAAAATTCTCTCTTTAGTGGATCACCTCAAAAAAATATCAGCCTACAAATCATGTGGGTGAAGTGAGATCTCTTATGTTTGTCATAACTAACAGAACCAGATTTAACTGAATTGCTCAGTTTAAAATTGCAGAATGTATACCAAATCTTTTGTTTCAATATCTCTTGGTCCTGGATAAGGCAATTACACCCAAGCCTGCAGCTGAGGCCATGCACATGACACAAGTTCAATTATGCAGGTGAGGCAGTCACCTGCAGCAGTCTTCTTCAAACAGTAAAGCTACTACCTGAATACTGGGAAAACAATGATGTTCTGTGTTCCATTTTACTGAAATATAACAAAATAAATCCTAATACAAAGTCAGATGTGCCATTAAGACCAGCTAAAAATAAAAGAGAAAACCCCTTCCTTTTCAACTCTAAGCCTCCAATACCATCATTTCTTACCATCAGGTGACAGCATTGTGTAACACTTCCAATTCCCTGATTTAGCTAGAAGTAGAGGAACGTGTGCAACACCATAAAATTGTATAATACAAGGTACTGTAAGCCAGAACTTATCAGAAAAATACGAGAACTGCTTTTAATGCATATAACCAAGTAGAGAGAGACAAAGCCAGAATGAATACCTCAATAAACAAGAAATCATCCTACTTTTCCTTCAGATTGCCTTAATAAAATCAGAAAAGAATTTATATTGTCTGAATATTTGTATACACCTGTATATTGTCCAAAGGTCACTCCAATTGGTCACAGAACCATTTACTTCCCAGGAATCAGTTTAGCGCATTTTAGGATTAACACTTTAGGACAGCTTACAAACAAACCCCATTATCCCTCCTTCCACTTTTTGAGTACTCAGCTGTCCCTACATAGCAGTAGCCACACCTATGCCCTCTCAGACAAAGTCGTGGCTCAGTACACCACATTCATTTTCTCCTTGAGGCCTCAGCTCCCTGCTAACACACCTAAGCTAAGAGCAGGGAACCACTGAGGCAGGTACCAGAGTAGCTGCCATTTCTGTGAAGGCACCAAGCCACTTGGGCAGGGTGGGCATTCCTGCCTGTTCTACCATGTAAAATAGGACCTGGCCACAGACCTGACCGCAGGGGAACCCAGGCTACCTCCTGGGCTAGGAGGAGCATTACACCTGCACTGGCACAGTCCTGTGCCTGCTTTCCATGCCCTGCTTGGCTCAGGAACAGCTCTGTCATCTCTGAGGCACTGCTTTATGATGCCATTTGTATTCCCTTCATCTCCCTGCACAGGTTTTCAGCCAGCTCATTCATTGCTGTGATCACAACACAGCAATTCACTACTCCGCGGTGACTCACAGACTTGCAGCCAGCTCTGACACATTGCCTTATATACCATTCAGGATATCAACACCTTTTTCTGACATCTCCCCAGGGATGTGCCTGTCAACTGAGATCTCAAAGGGGTCTAGACACCCACAGAATTGTGATAGGATTTCAGTTCCTCGCTGCAAGAACGTTAAAGATGGGCAACTCTGAACAGTTCTGACTTGTCTTTTCCCTGAAAATTAGCATGCACTAACTCACTAATGCTAAGTGCACAACCAAACAATGCACTGGACTCAGGAAACTATCCTTCTGTAAGTACATGACAGTTCTAAACTACCACAGAGCTTGCTCTGAATGAGCACCATTACAATAGGTGCTGTGGTATCAACTGAATTAGTTACTTTTGCCTGTTGAAGGCAGGGGCTGTATTTCAAGGGGAGAAGAAAAGCCTATTTTTACTGTCTTACATTTGTTTGTCTATGGAAACATGGTCTTTAAATTTGAAAACCTGCATCTTCACATGCAAGTCATAACCTGCCATTTCATACCCCAAGCTTGACAGTAAGCCTCACTGGTGATCTACTAATTTTGGCTGCTGCAAGGTGAAATACCACACAAGACTGTCACAGACATTTCTTTTATGAAAAATCCTCTTTCAGGATTTTTCCTGCTGAAGCTGAGACATACATGAGAACAAGACATAAACAACAGGTTATCTACTGCTGTAGAATGCAACAAGCCTGCCGGGATTGGCCCAGCTTAGATGTTTAGAGATAATGGCCAATCCAGAACGGAGCTCGCTCAGACACTGTCAGAGAGAGCTCCTTTGTTATCATTCTTTTACTTTCTATTCTTAGGTAGCTAGCAGCTTTGGAACCTGTCCTTTCTTTTTCTTTTAGTATAGTTATAATAGATGTATGTATCAAAAAATAATAAATCAAGCCTTCTGTAATGGAGTCAACCATCTCATCTCTTCCTTCACCCCAGAACCATTGTGACACCAACAGTCACAAGATGACTGCCTCGCTTACTGAAAAACACTAAGTTTATAGGCTGGCAATCTCCATTTATAGAAATGTATCAAGGAACTCTTGGTATAACTGGTCTAACTGCTCTTCCCATACCCACAGGCTTTCATCACAGAACTTGAAAATGCTTTGCATTGGAAAGGACCTTAAAAATCATCCAGTTCCAACACTCCTGTCCTGTCATAGTTCTTGTTTTTTAATACTAAATACTTGTTCAGCAAATCACTTAAGTGCTTTGTTGGTGCTGTTGATGGAAATGCCCAAATAAGTAAGCACCACCATACATTCAGCTGTAGCACAGTCTTGTGCAGAGACACAGCAGAAATTTTGCTAACAATTATACCTTCAAGTTTATGATTTAAACCACCATGAAACAGATATTAATATCTACTGTGGATGTGCTTCCAACCAAAGTGAAAAGGCAGTATCAATCAAGATATAACTTGCCACAGGATTAAGCCTTGGCATAAATATTAAATCCTTTTACTCTGTCTAGAGCTGTGAAGAACTTCACAATATAGGCCACTTCCTCTTTTACATTTTAGGAGCATGAACTGCTTAGAGAGCGTTTTTATAACGAAATGCGCACCACTAATGTAATTTCTTTTTTCTTTTGCACAACACTTAAAAATATTAACTTCAGTTTTTGAGCTAATTATTCAAATCTGCTTTCAGTGAGAGAAAACACTCAAAAGCACCGTCTGTTTTCATAGAACTGTGTATTTCAAATAGGAACTATTCTTTTATTTTTCATTGAAAACTGAATGGCTGTGCTGCACAATAATTTATATTATGTGGTATGCATACATTATGTTTTCACTGTTTGATTAGATCTTTATGGAGTTTTCTGAGGCAAATGCCATTCATAAGCAATGAATATGGGAATCCAGTAATTGCTCAGAAAACCTCCAGGATTATCCTGAACTACATAAGAGGAGTCATCTTTTTAGTATTGGCATGCCACCACAACAGCTCATTACCCAGTTACTGCCTCATTCCATTGTGTTTCACAGCCATGCTCAGTCTGTATAAACAGAATAAAGAGAATAAAGGCAATCTCAGTACAGGTGCCTTGACCACAAAAAGAACCCCACATCTTCTCTCGAGTTTCCGCAGCTCCTAATGTTCAATTTCCCATGCAGCACTTGCTGTGTGCTACTCAATTTGCAAAAGGTGCACTACTCCAAAAATAAACACAACTTCAGAATACGTTTGACTACTGTTCAGAAAAACAACTGACAATTAGCTGATCACAAAAACCTTATAAATGCCTAAAATTTGCTTGGATGCCAACTTCACCACCCATGCTGCTTGTGTTGCATAAAAACCAGTTCCTGCTTTAGAGTAATTGAAGAAATGGCAATCATAATTTTAGATAAATATACTGATTGTCATGAGGCTGCAGATCTGTTGGGAGACAAAGTTTTCCTGCTGCAGAGAACAGTAAATATCACCTGTGTTTCTAATTACACTTTTTTGCTCAGGGAAGGTGGGATTTTTCTCTCCCTTCAAGGCTACTCCTTTAGGAGCAGCAATAAAAAAAGAAGTTATGACTGTGACACTGAGCCTGCCAAGCAGGAGTACACCGAATCTAAGGGCTAATACCTAAAAACACCATACATATTTATATTCCTTCCTCTCACCCTCAAATGGTTGTGGTGGATTGACCCTGTCCAGATGAGGACCCCCTACCCAGCCAGCTGCTCTCTCACTCTCTCTCCACAGCAGAACAGGATGATAAAATAACATGAAAAAGCTCATGGGTCAAGATAAAGACAGGGTGATTCTTTCCCACTTATTATCACGGGCAAACAGATACAAGGATAAAGTAGTTTGATGTACCACCAATTAAAAATAAAGATGGATGATGAGGGGAAAAAAAAGCCAAAGTACCTTCCCCAACCACCATCCCTTCTTTCCAGGTCAAACTTCAAACCTTCATTTCCTATTCTTTCACCTCTTCCTCCCACAACCAAGTGGCACAGAGAGCATGAGCAATGAGGGGCTGTGATTAATCAGTCAAGTGCCTTTTCTCTTGCTCCTTCCTCATATTTTGCCTCTGCCTCAGCAGGGGTCCTCCCCATGGGCTGCATCCCTTCAGGATAAACCAGGAATGGGTCCCTCCAAAGACTAACCTGGTATTCCATGTCTGACAGACAGGATTTCACATGTGTTTAGGGCATGGACTTGTCTCAATCCATTTCATTCACTTGATCTCATCCTGGAAAGAGTACACAAGCTTATTAAGCTCAAGTTTAGTTCCTCAAATCTGCAAGACCTAGACAACATTGGATTGGAAGCAGAAATAATGTACTAATTACTTTGGCACACACTTCCTTGAAAGACACTTCTGCAAAGTAGCTCACCATCTTGAAAACCATCCAGAACCTCAGTAATCCAAACTGCATTAAAACAGAGCTATGAAGCAGCCAAACTCTGGCAATTACTATAAGTAGTCTGTGTCAAGATAGGGCTGGTGATAACAACTCGAGATGAATTAGAGACAGAAAAAATGTGATGTGACAAAAATCGCACTGCTGCATTCCTGTCTATCTTAATATTTCTCCAACCAAGCTCTTACCTTGCTATGTAATTAAATTACCAGTGATAGTACAATCTCAGGACACAAGGACTTAATTTGCAGGTGTCAATCATTTTCAAAGAGCCCTGTTCAATGCTGGAAAAGTCAGAAATTGAACAATGACATGTCCTTGATAGTGCTGGCAATGACAGCAGCTCTCTTCCAGTCTCCCAGAGAAAAACAAAAAACACATTTTCTCCGCTCAGAAATAATCAACAACTTGAATCTAGGTTGAGTTCATCTCAACAGGTCACCTGATGCAATTAGATGGGTCTTGCCAAGGGTAGGCACCAAATGTGCTGCTAACCCACTGCACATCACAGTTACAAGGCAGGCTTCAAATGAAGATAATTTATTCATCTCAAGATGAAGTACGCTACTCCTAGAACCATTTGAAACATGCATGGTATCAGCTTTTACCTCTCCAGTTTTAGAGATGAAAATCACTGAAAACCTTCTGGGATGTTTCTACACTGCATTTCTCACACTTTAACCAGAAGATGAAAAAGAACTCCTTGAAAGAAACCAAGGTTCCCCAAAATACAAATTCTGAATGATGCAGTATATGAATATATCAAGTTCATTTTAAAGCAACTTAGCTTCTTTTTTTAAACACACTGACAAATATCATGCAAAGTGCTTCCTTACATAAAGGAAACACACAAAAATTGGCTTTTTCACACAATACAAGCCATAGCTTCGGCAAACATTGTAAAATGGTAGAAGGAGACCAATGAGAGGACTCAGATCTCTGTTCTATAAAGGAGGTGGGAATTTATCTTCAAATCCTACAGCTTATCAGAAGATGCACAGGGCTTGCTGCACTGGCAGTCCACAGTTCAAGAGTCACCTCTGCTGGAATATTCACCCCTTTTTGCACTTCAAAACCCTTATTAAGGAACAAGGCCTTATAACTACAGCAGCAGGAAAATAAAACTCTGCTCTGTAGAGCATTTTTAGCTTTCCATCTCCAAAGAAACTGATACCTCTGCATGTAATTCTCCACATCAGAGGGGACTGACAAGCACAGCAATCTACTGCTGTAAGGATTTCAAGGCTCAGAAGGCCCAGCAAGCAGGATAACTTCTGGTGAAGCATTCATGGTCTGTGGGTGATGTACCCTGGTCCTGAGGAACCAGCTGGCTCCCAAGGCTCTATCACTCAGTACTGGGACTTGCTTTAGTAGAAGAAAGTGGTTAAAATTAATGTAAAACTCCATTTACCATGGTAATTAAAGGTAGTTTATGAAACAGAGGCTACAACACATTAAACTTACCTTCCTGAATAACTGGACCAAAAAAAGGTCAATTTCTCCTGCCCTTCCTGCCTTCAGGGGTTTTTTAAGCATTGGTCTTCTACAAGGGATTTGTGTTCTAAGAACCTGGATTAGATCCCAGGACTTCTAGTGCTGGTCAACTGACAGGCTAAGAGGCCATGCTAAAAAATGGCAAATAAAATTCCTCCCCATTCTTATCCTTGTTGGAAGACAACTCTCACAGCTACAAAGATACAACATTAAAAATACACCGTTAATTTACATGGGTAATTCGGTGATTAATTATGGCACCTCCAATATTTAAAACATGCAATGCCATGTTACTGAATTTTTTACCAGCCTAATCTGCTATACAGCAATTGTACCTGGCAAAAACATGTTTCTCTTTCTTTTATCATAAGCAGCTAAATATGGGAAAAGATAAAGCTCTAAAGTTTACAGGCTATATAAGGGATGCACACAACCATGGTCATTTCTTACAAACCTCAATCACGAGTGTGACAATCAAGTCTAAAACTTGGAGTTTTCCACAGCCACCATCATGCAAAGGAAAAAGGAGCCTGTGGAGAGCTGCACCATACAATTTCTGCAATGTTTCCCATAAAGGACAACTTTCATGCCATGAAATGTAAAACTCAATGCCAGTTTCCTTCGTTATTCTCTGGTACAATCTAAGATGGTGAAACATAATCAGTTGAATGTGTACCTTGCCTTTTGGGGATTCAGGATCTGTTGGTAACTGCAGTGACCTTGTTCAAGATCAAAACTTGCCACACTCAACCACCACTTCTCTTACTCCTGGCATTGTACAAAGCAGCATCAGAGCACAGAAAGTCCCCAAAGCCTAAGACAAACAAAGGAAAGGGAATAAATCCCTTCCTCCTCCTAACTTAAGGCATGCAGCAGCTGGTCAGAGCTCACCACCACAGATGCAGCTAAGAAACAACTATCCAGCCCCACCTTTCTTTTCCTTATACCTATCTCTCAGAAAGGAAAAGATCCCAAACACACTTCTTTCCCTTCCAGTCAGCCAGAGGTGGTTAATGACTCTACAGCAGCAGTCATCAGCCATGAAATAAAAAGGGCTTATATTAATAAATTACTCAATTTAAGCTTGGTGACAAGGTGCAAAAGACCTCTCCTTGCTCTTTTCTTTCAGGTAGAACAGCAATAAAATGGAAATAAATGGAAATGTCCCTTTTCTCTCAGTCATCATAAAAGGAACTACCTTGATATTACTTAAGAATGCCCCTCTGCTACTATACCCACTGTTTTTGAAACCAGTAACCAGCAAACATGTTTGAAATAATTCAGGATATATCATATTCAGTAATAGCATGAAAATGAAAAAGCAAACAAAAATACCTTTTTTCTGAGGTGGCAAAACCAGTCCATGAGACAACTAAATAAAACACCCCATTCAGTAAACACTGGAAACGTTGATATTTAAATATCAAATCCTCTCTTATATATACAGTCCCAACACAGCTAGTCCTGTTCTTTTTTGCATTTAATCAAGTATGGAAAATATAATAAATCTTCATTCAAGAAACCAAATGAGCTCAACTTAAACTGGGAGAAGCTAGAAAACAAAGAAAACTAATTTGGGGGGAAAAAAAAAGAATTTTGCTCCAAAATTGTAAACTACCAGAAAAGTACTTCTTGTCTCAATATGGCAATGGCTTAAAGTCACTGGGACTCCTGTCTAAACAGACAGTAATTGCATCGTCAGTGTGACTGCAATTGTACACATGGATGTCAATCCCTAAAATCTAAAACTGCGCACAAGCTCTGTAATTGCAGCTGCATGAATAACCAAAACCACACTGACTGTGGTCATGAACAGCAGAAATTTTCTCTGCCATTTAAAATGAGATTGGAAAGAGGCAAAACCCACCAAACACACCAACCCAAGAGACCGTCAGTCTGAACTAGATTGAAATTTCAATAACATTGAAATCCATCTGGTATTCTCATACTTGATACAGCCTTTTTAAACTTATTTCCACCAGTCCCTGAGAGATCAGTGTTGTTTAAACCCTGGCTTCTCCCTTTCACACTGGCTTCACGATCTTACCATGTCTTCCACAAAACGTGAAGCAATGTTAAGAGGAAATTCGTGTTAAGAGCCGCAGTTTAGCTCAGCATAACAATTACTCCTTTCTACACAGTTTGGCAGGAATATAGGCAAGTAGAATGCTTAAAAAAATGGCACTTTATTGAGAGCAAGCATGATTGCTCCACTGATTGTACTGATTTGTTGAAAGCCTTCAAGTATCTTCAAGCTAACACCACTTAAGATTTTCTGTAACCTTCCCCAGCCACCTCAAGTACTGCACTTTATTCTAGTCAAAGATGTAGACTTCCATGCAGCACAATGAAAACCACACCAATGAAATTTTATAGCAATGCAAATGGGTACACGCAGGAATCAAATACTAGAGACAATCATCTGTCACTGAAAAAAGAGAACTTAAAATTTCACACATGCTGGAAAGCTCAGCAGTCTACTGTCTGAAAAGGAGGGTAGTTTATGCAAGCCAAGACACAAAGACTAAACAAAACCAGGTCCCATTTGCCAAAATATTTCACGTTCTGCAATTGGCTCCTCCAGTTACCTTAAACCTTCTGGACTGAGGGAGCAAATATTACCAAGTAACAAAGACCACTTTACAAGCATTAATATAAGATACTGGAGAGAAAACAGCTGCAGTTTTACTGTCATGAAACTCACCTACTTATTTTATGTTAGTGAATTGGAATTATATCTGACATAAATGTTTCCAGGTGTCTTTTTTCCTATTTTTATAGGATTATGATCCAAAATAAGGTTTACTATTGAGTACAGTTATATTCAACTACTCTTATTCTGCCATGAATGAGTTCCTGGTGCTGAAGGGAACACCCAAATGGGTTTCTTATGAAGTGGAGACCCTCCTCTTGCCAAGCAAGGTGTCTGATCACACAGAGCCTTTGGCAGGATAATTGTCTAATATGGTAAACTATTCATTCTTCGTTTGATAGTTCTTCTAGAAAATATTTTCGTACTTTGTGCATTGGTGAAAGATTCCTGGCTAAAAGTCCTGGAGAATAAAATTAAGAATTGTAAATGTACCAACAAGGCTTTATCATAGCAAAGGACCCCACTAACACAGGAAAAAAAAAAAAAAATCTTACTTGGCTTCTTTACAACTCTGCCAATAGAGAGGCTAATTAGTACTAATTATAACAACTGCTTTACAGCATACATTCAAGCAGACACTACTCAGACCTTGCTGGTATTTAGCAGGGTTTCCTCTGTAACAGCAACTAAATGCTATTCACACAATGTCAGCTTTCCTCTGCATTATATGGGCACACATTAAAAGGAGACCTTAACCTCTGAGTTAATGCTAAGGACCAGACACAAGTTCCAAAACCACGTTTGAGGAAGACTGAGGGAAAGAAAACCAGAAGCGGACTTGATTTAAAGGAGCATTGCTCATATTAAGAATCAAATCTTTGCTGGAGCAGGAAATGCTGAAGCCTCTTGCCTATCCAAGCACCTGGTAAAAGCCAAGCATCTCTTAAATCAGAGCACTTAGCTTTTGTAATGAGCAGCAAAACTCAACCCCATTATGTTGCTCTTTCTCTGTTGATGCAAGCCCTGGAAGCTGCAAAGCAAAGTATTACTGCTGATATCATGTAAGCTGCACATGAGCATTGATGTACACCTAGGCATCATAAGGAATATGATTCCTGGCTTGCCTGGCTCATCATCCCAGACAAACTGAGCATCTGAACAAGCTCATTGAGACAGTATACCTGATATTGGTATCTGATTTCCCAGATACCCGGAAGCTGGATCACACTGGGCAACTAGTTCCAAAGGTCTCAGCTCCTGACTTGCTATCACACTTGGGAAGGCCACCCACGTCAAAGCTCAGAGGCACCACATTGAGTGACATCACAGTCACTTAAGCTTGCTCACCTTGGTGCTGCCTTACACAGCTACCCAGCAGCAATTCAGACAGACTGCAGTGCATTTTGTCACTGAGATGGGCTGCAAACACAACTGATCTACTTTTCCTTCCTTCCCCACACCTATCCCAAAAAGAAGCCCACTAGTGCCTAGACAGCAACTTCAAACCAGGTCACATGAGAAAAAAAAAAATACAGCCTTGGATATAAAGCAGGTCTGTGTACACTAGGAGAGAGTAGCACTGACTGAATGAGTCCCAAAATGGGATTACAGGATGACTTTTAGCCATCTGCATAAAGATGATTTACTGCACCCTACTGAGTCTCTCTCTAAGGAAGCTCTGGTCATTTTACTCATGTTCATGCTCATGTGAGCACTCAGATTTTGGCATATTATGACTCAATGCTCAGCAGCTCAGTTCATGGCATTGTCAGTACACAAATCCCTCCTCTTCCACACACTGAAAATGCCAAAGCAAGGGGTATGTGGCATGCACCCATGGATGACATGCTTCAGTCCTGCAACATGAACAACTGAGCAGGGAGGAAAAACTGAATGCTTGTACCTCTTGGGAATTTGGGAGTCCCAGCAATTCATAAGGTCACTCTGCTGCATGGACTAAGGGATACTTGTTTTCTTGCACATAAACACTGACTGACTTGCTGTCTGTTCAATACACAAGAGATTCTCTTGTGAGAGAATTCTTCCAAGAATACATTCTCCCAAGTTCTTACAGCACTTTGTTAGAGAGCATAAACACCTGGCTTGATCTCCCTCTCTGCCTTCCCCAGCTGAGACTTGTAGTCCTGGGAGAGAGAGAGCACAGGTGCCAGTTTCTGTTCAGCAAGATGGGGACTCCTCTGATTGCCCAGTAAATCAGAGACAGTTTTAAACCTGAAGAAACCCACACTGGAAAAGTGGTATGAACTCCACAGTAAACAGTTTTTAAGCAGTACCGTGCTCCTCCATTACCTGATTATAGCTGCACAGTTAATGCTTTGAAAAAATAGAAAAGCAGATCTCTGACTTACATAGATGACTCTAAATGCATGAATGTGTAACATAGTGGTGGGTATGCCTTATGAGAAACATAAGAGGTTAAAGGTATACCTGAGTGGCTCAACATGCCATCCTGAATCTGAAATTATTGATTGTCCTCTAACTTAATTATTTCCAGAGGAATGGGATGATTATGATTATCCTATTGCACTGAGACTCCAGGATGATAATTAACACCACAGTTAGAATTCATTATAATTCACCAACTGTACAAGTCTCTGGAAGGAGGACAAGCATATTTGGTTTTTCATCTGGAAAGCTGTAATTCTTTTCTTTCTCCCATTTTTTGCCAGTCTCAAGCACTTCTATTCTACAGCCCAACACGGCAATAATTTTTTAATATGCTACAAAATGTGACAACAAATAACATTCTTTAAGAGAAAGACCTGGTGAGCATCTAATGCTGAACTCAAAATATTCCTACACATTCTCCAAAGAAACTCATGGTGTTCAGTGAACTTCCAGTTCCTGCATTTTTCCTAACTGAAGGGTAGCACCCAAGAAAAAATCCTTTAACACACTTGGAATTAAGTTTTTTTTTTATCTTTGGTCACTGTGATCTCCGAGGTGTTTAAACAAAGACAGAACACTAGAAAAGCGTACACCACTCTGTTGCCACCTATACTACCAGCATTTTTTGTTCTTTGAAGAGCAGGTGTCCTCCTTTGGATACTTTTCCTGTGTTGCAGCACACGGCCACAACACAGAGAACCAGTACACAATTTCACAAAGCTTTAAGCACTCACCCACCCAGAGTAACACGAGCCTTCATCAGAAGGCTTCAGGCATTGGCCCATACAGCACAACATGCTGTCTCTTCAGAAGGCTGCAAGGATCTGCCCCTCTTATTCCCCAGTCCCACCTTTTATGCCCTCATGTTGATGCAGGGCACCTGTGTGCCCTCTCTGCTCCCCTGGGTGATCGGTCAGTGCCCCTGGGCACTCCATGGCTCATTACCCTCAGTGCTGGTCACATGCTGGTACAGCTGCAGCCCATTGGGGATGAGGCTCCAGCCCCACTCCCAGTTACCACAACCTGTGCTCCTACATTCCCTAAGCTGGATATTCAGCACCTCAGGACTGCTTGGCAAGCCTGACTAATCTGTGCAAAAAGACATTTTTGAAACATCTACCATAATGAAAAACAAAAAAAATGATCTTGCTGCACATGATGCTACAATCCTTGTGACATGCTGGTAGGATTTCAGGTTACTTTCCAAGTGAAAATTTTCCAGCTGGATTCTGTTCAGCTGTCATTCAGCTGCCTGACCGAATGAGTTTCTATCAGGACACCAGCAAGTTGTAATTTCGCATGTTAGGTGGCTTTGAAGTCTGAAAATACATGCACTGCTTTTATTAAATATTAACGTCACAAGATGGGTGGAAAACAATTTCTTATGTAGCCATTCTGCAATTAGTCTTCTTTTAATTCATGTTAATCACTTTAAAAAGCAGTGTAGTACTTAGTAAAACAGATTTTGATGCAAGCAGCACAAAGAGAGAAAACTTGGATAGAACAGTATGGAGACTCAGGAAAGATCTGCAAAGCTGACTCTAATAGTGCTATTCTCTAATACAGCACTCCTGAACCCAGTTATATTTGGCCCTCAGTATGCAGGTGAGGGGAGATAGGCATTTTCTCAAATCGCTGCAAATTCTTCTTCATGCTCTGAATTCCACAAGCCCCTTACTGCTAACAACCAGTGAGGTATAGAATGTTATTTCATATGACAGTTCTTCAGCTGAGAGAACACAGTTCAGCTTGTAAAATCTGAACACAATATTAAGGCTAATCTGGCCATCCAAAACAGAAACAGGGGATAACACAAGCCATTTCAGTGAAACAATCACATCAGAAGTCAACTCTGGCACAGCTACAGCAATTAAAAACAGGGGCAAGCAGAAAACAACAGAGCTTTGCTCACATTCACAATGGCACTCACCTTAAAATAGTAGTCATAGTAGCTAGAAAATGATAGATATAGCAGTATGCTCTAGAGACGTGATTCATTGCATTTAAAAACCAAACTGTAGTACTTACAGTTGCTCAAAGACTCAGCAAAACTTGGGCTGTGTATTTAAGGTACTCAGAAGCAAAATACGCATGAGTATGAAGAGCAGCAGGTGGCTGTAAATCAGAAAGATTAGAAAAACCAAAACAGAACCATCTTCTTACCTTGCCGTATTTTGCCAAGAGCTGGATGTCGAGGCCTCCACAGGATCATATCCTCCCACCTCTGTTAACCTGAATTCCTTACACACAACAGTGGTGCATGCAAACCAGCACCTAAATTGCCACACATCTCTTTTTGTCATCTCAGAGTTCATTTACATAACTTTCAAGATCTTGGCAAATAGTCTGTACCAGCTCTAAGGTATGATCTGAAAGCCACAATATTCTTTTTGTTAAAAGACTTGCTATGGATACAGTGAGGGGGGAAGATACAAAGAGAACTCATGTATCCTGAATGCTCCATAAGACCAAGTTTCCACCATTAAGACATCCCAATACAAGCAAGTGTATCACTCGGTAATTATGTGCCTTGAGATAATAGTTGATTATTTTTGTATAGGTTGGGTGTCCCTGTTCAAGTGTTCAGTTGACAGTGCCTCAGTCTGCTTAGAAACACTCACTGGCACTACCTCCAAAAGCATTGGATACATCAGCAGGGTGTTATCTGTGAGCTCTTTGCTTTTCTTTTTCCATGGCTACACTTATGGTAGCAAATGGGTTTGTTCACAGACGGACAAGAAATGACTGAGAACCTCCTAAATGTGAGTGAGCTAACCAAGTCACCAGGAGCACACCCAGCTCTGTTGGACAGGCTGTGACCAAGTCATAGTGCAAAGGATTTCAAGTATTAAGTCCCAGTGTCATTGTGTCCATCCAGTAATTTCAATATATTATTCAGTAATTGATGATGTTCAAAGACATCTCATGCTGTTAGGCTTTCAACATTTCCTTCAGTCCCCAAAACTATAGAATAACTAAAAACAGTTCCACAAAGAGCAACAGATTTTCCTGTTCAATAAAAGCTCAAAAAGGTGCTGGACTTAGGGATTTGCTTAAAAAAAGAAATATTTTTAGGATTGGAAAATAAAGTTGGAAAAAAAAACCATAGAATTGCTATTAATGCATTAACAGAGGACTCTACAAAAAGTTAACCAGGCACAGATTAATAAAAATTAATATTTCATTTTTGTACTTCAGAAAACTATTCAGTAATTACCAATAAAACCAACAAGTGTTCTATAGGGAGCTGACTAACCCATGAAATTGAGTCAAAGAGAAAAAAGAAAGTAATTCAGTACCTCAAATCCCTTCTCCAGGGCAGTCATAGTGATGGAAAGCCCAAGCCATAAATTTATGGTGCATACTTGAGGAACGCTGCAATTCCAGCTGAATTTGCTTTGTAACAGGCTCATTACAAACATAAGGATGAAAATTACTTTCCACTTGGTAGTAATTGCATTTTGTTGACATCTGATTAGCCATGCTGGCCTTAAATGCTGACTAGGCCACTAATAAGGGGTGAAATAATGAATTAGGTAATTCAGAACATTTTTGAGTAAATAAATCTTTAAAGTAATTGCCCTCTACAATACCATTTTAAGACAGTTAATGTGGCATATTTTTACTAAAAACCACTTTTAGTAATGTAAAAATATTAAGATTTTTTTTTCAATCAAGGAAAGCCAGTCAGTGAAAGGTTAACCAGATAATACTGTTAAGGCAAAAAAAGTACATATTATTACTACATAAACGTAATCAAATACTTGCTAGAACAGCTTAACACTGGCACAAAGATCTCTGACTGTTACTTATTTCTACAAAATGTCACCTTAAAAAACTAAAGAGGGGAGGTAACAAAGGACTTTGAGAGTAAATGACTATAACTTGTAGTTACCTCTGCAGTGAAAAGGGATCCTCATTTCAATGGCAACTCAAAGCACTAACATTTTCATCTATCAAAGAAATAGTCTTCTTTATGAGTACAGTAGAATTGCATAAACAATGTATCACAAACTCTTTTTACAGTTAAATAGCTGTGAAATCATAGCTTCACTGAAATTACTATAGGACATAAGACTATTGTTTTTATTGGTGATCAGAGTAGGTAATTACAGAGCTAATACTATTTCCAAGTCACCTGAACACAAAGTACGCAGCAAGGAAGGAAACACTGGAAGTATCTGTGTGGAATAAATTAATCATGTAAAAAACCAACACTATCAGAATATTTGTGCCACTGACTCACACCTGCTGACCTCAAGCAACTTTTGTGTCTGTTTTTAAGTCAGGGTTTTGTGGGGATCACGCCCATGACTGTTTCTACGGTTTCACAAAGACTCTGGTTTCTGCTGGTGCTTTCCATAGCACGGTTCCAGCTTACGTACATCCAGCAGCAGAGCACACAAATCTTCCTGCCTTAGCTCTACTCTGAAATACAAACCCACTTCCTTCTGCTGTGATTTCTGACAGATTCCTTTACTGTGTCAAATTCCACCAGCCACTGTGAGCCCTCACCCAAGCCCACGTGACTGCTTTGATAAAGTTCTACAGGCAAAGGTTTCCTGAGGTTGAGAGGCCTCCAGCTGCTGAAAAGGACTCCGGTGATGAGCTGTTAGGAATTACTTACCTGCAATGGGCTTCTGTGTTCGGATCACGTCCAGCACATTGGCATTTGTCAAATCTTTGATTATTAATAGGGACAGAATTTCATTCCAAATATAACCAGGGAATTTGTGCCTCGGGCTTTGGCAGAACAAGATTTTACACGCTGAATTTAAAGGAAAAGGCTCACATGATGTTAATCGGAGCAAACCTGAATGAGAAAGAAGCCTGAAAATAAGCTTGGCCCACGTGCAAGTTCCCCTGGGGGTTTCCTGAGCAAGTGATTAGTATTTGCCTACTCATATGGAAAAAACACTGTTAGAAACCACTTTCCCCTTGGTTCCAGTCAGAAAAGGTGAACTGAAATCAAAGTGTATTAGTGACAATAAAATATTAATGCTCTGGATTTCTTATGCAAACTTTTTCAACACTGCATTATTAATGACGCCTAATTGTAGCGGAGATTGCTGCAGAAAAGGCTAATTTTACTACCCACTTCATCTGTTTAACTATAAAATTCTTTCTTGTAAAACCCACCAAGATCCTAGTAAAATTCCATCACGTCTTCCAACATTCAGTTGTTAGTATTAATTCAAAATTATTCACAGGAGCCAGTAACTTAAGAAAATATTGTGAAATGTGTCTGGTTTTTGTAACAATCTTCTTCTGTTATAGAAAGAACAATTTATTTTAAATTGCTCTTGCATAGACTACATTCAAAGAGTGCAATAGCCAGTCTCTTTTTTTTACTATAGCAAGAAATCGCTCACAACTAGTATTGCCAATATGTAGGTACACAACTTTGATTTGGGCTGGGATGGGCAGTATTAAACTACTCCAAGTTGCTGCAGCAGATCCTGAAAGCCCAAGATCACCAGAGCAGCAGTATAACTTAAACATGTCACATCCTTCCTACAAGATCCAAAGGGACTGGCAAGATCACACAGGGGCTCCTTTACCCCATCTGTGCTATCTAGGGACCGTCAGCTTCTTTCAGTGGCACAGCAACACAGAGAGCACCTGAAAATCAATATGATATTTATATCAGCAAAGGGCTGTATTACCCAAGAATGGGGCCACTGAGCTGCCATTAAGACAGATTTCAAACCAGAAGCATTTTCCTCTCAGATACGAGTTTTTCATGAGAGCCTCAAAGCATCCAGCCTTCATCCATAGCCTGGAGCCTCCTCTTGACTGTAAATGAGCAAATTCCTCCTTTTAAAGGAAGACACCTCTCCTAGAGCAAAAACCACATTCTTCTATTTGATACAAAATAAGTAACTTGAACAAAGTTACAGACACCTCAGTAACGGTGTCTCCTCACTACAACATAGGCACGGTAAGGTTGGTTAATTCCTCAACAAACAACAGCTTCAGACATCTGTGACTGGGAAGAACAGAACACAGGAAATGTATCCAGGGAAATAATGGCACAAGCAGCCCTGCAAAGCCAGGGAAATGAAGAAGGTACCATATTGTAATGAGCCTCGTTCATTGCAGATCACTCAATTTTTACTGGCATTTTACCATTCTCTGATGTGTGGAATAACTAGAAACAGTTGTAGATGAATGTTCAATTTCAGCAGAAATACAAACTTGTTCGACAGAATATGACTTGTTTCATTACACAGATTAATAATGGCTCTTTTCTGCAGTGTGCTGTGAAGGATTGTTAATAAGCAACTCCCTGTTTATTTCAGATTGTTCCAAGAAAAAGAATAAATTCACTCAGCTATTCTTAACCCGTGGATTCATGAGCCACATCTTGGTTACTGCTGGCTGCTTTTCTCTTCCCAGTATTACAGTCACAGTTGTGGTGCATTTAGTTATAAAACAGAACACTTAGTTCTCCCTAATTCAAAAATTCAGTCATTTGAACAGAAATTTCTCTGCTTGCCAGGAATGGCAACAACCATGTACCCCGTTCTAACATCAGCCTCTGTGCTCCTTATTCGTACAGTGGATTTGCTTTCCCCCATGGCACTTTCACAACACAAAAGCTGCTCCAAAGTACTACATTATAAACCATGGCCCTTGTCATTCAAGGCATGTAATACGCTGAGCATCACAGTAATTATCTCTATCAAATAACATCAAAGCACAACAGGCAAACCCAAGTGAAGTAGAAATTATGGCATCCAAGATAAAGCTGTTGGTTTTACCCCCATTATTCAATGCATGATTCCTTCCCAATAGGAAACTCCATGAGAAAAACCCTGTGACCTATTACACTTACAACTAGTTCCTAAATAGTCACATTACTAACGGCAATCAAGTTCAAGAGAAATCATACACATTTGTGTTATTAAACCCCAGCACATCTGTGAGCCTAATGTAAAGATACCTAGATTGAATAAAAACCCAGCAGTTCTATGAGGAAAAAAAAAACCAGTGCAAAACTGAAAAAAAAAGCTGGCCTTTTTAAAAATGATAAAATCAGGGAAGGAATCAAGCGAAGCATGTATGAATAATACAGTCCTTCAAGTACATTTAAAATTTGCCTATTATTCCTGAAGGAAACAATAAGTTTTAGACCCCGAGTTCAAAACAAGACTAAGATGCCAAACCTTATTCCAACCTTGCTTTTAACCATGAAAAAGCTTTATTATTTAGACATTCTAGAATTTTTTGCTTTGTTGAAGAAAACCACCCAACAGCAGTTAGCAATTATGCAGAGGCATTTGTACTGTAGAAGCTAAAGTTTATTATGCTTTCAGATTAATTAAATAATGCCCCTGTATAGAGCTAGCCAACTCCTTTACAAGTTTGCATTTCACATTTAATCTAGTCCCATAATTTGTGACAGTCTCGTGCATTACACTGGGGCTGAAGGAACGTGCAATTGTCTGGAAACAAGATTTTTAGGCATGAGATAATTACAGTGCTACCAGCCAGCCCCACAATATGGGCAAGAATAGATGAACCAATTTTTTTTTTAAATGTTTTTATTTCACTTAGCTCTTTCCTATTCCTAGGTGAATCTAAGAAATAACACAAGACTGCCACGCCTACATGAATTTAGACCTTGGATACTTGCTGTCTCTGAGGAGCGCCCGTGTGGAATTTGACCCAAGCGTGTCAATGTTGTTTTAAGATCTGTACCCATCCTTTCTGTCCAGTACAGTGACCTGATGGAACAGCAAGGACACTCCCCATTGTAGTTGGATGAGAAAAAGGTTAGGAGCCCCTGCTTCCTTCTCCTTCCTGCCTGGCTCACCCAAAACAGCCCAGCTGAGCTCTGCAAAGATGCCTGCTCCAGGGAAAAGGCAGCAAAGCCAGCACAGCCCAGATATGGTAATAAAATAACAAGAACGCAAGAATAAATATTTGCCATGAAAGACAAGAAAATATTTCATTCTGTGTTTTAGTCGTGGGCAAGACAGAATATAGGTCCTGCCAGACATCCATCAGCCAGAAGAAAAATGCAAGGAACTGATTTAGATTCTGTCATATAACTTATTTTCTCAGCAAAGAGATAATTTTTTCTGTATCTACTCAATAGAGAACATATCCACTAAAGCAATTTTTTTTCACGTACCAACCTGAAAGAGATTATCTACTGGTTTATAAATATGAAATAAACACTGCCTTAATGCTTAACTTGTTCTGTCTTCTGTCCTTGAACTGAGGAGAATTACCACACGTAGAAAATCACCCTTATTTGATGTTGCCAAACAAGGTCTGCAACACAGCATCAAGCTCATGTTGCAGGCACAGATGTGATCATCCTTCTGCCTAAAACTGCAGCTGAGAAATGGTGCTAAACTGGCAACACACTTGCATCCTTTTCAGGGAGGAGCTGTAATGAATATTCAGCTTTAATGAATGTCAGTACAGAACAGACGTGTAAACATGAAGGATTTCATACTCCTCATGGTCTACTTCAGACTTAAAAATCAGTCACCACAAATCAGGATGATGTAATGTAGTTCTCCTAAAACCTTTCACGTGAAGAAAATGAGCTAATTTCCATTACTGACCTGCCAGTCTTCATTTCTGTAGCAGACAAACCAGAGAGGTCTGGGTTTGCTTTAATGTATCTGAATAACTCTAAATTGATTTACAGGGAGGCACAAATGGGTAAACAGCCAGTATTCATTAAAGCTATAGATTTAGAAAGACTAACAAGTCTTATAAATGCACATTCTCTTTCTGAGAGACACAATCAATCCTGAGACAAATCTTACCAAGCACCACAGGTTGACTATATTCTATCACACAGCCAATACAAGGAAATCTGCCATTCCAGACAAAGGTTTTGCACTCACAGCCTGGAGCTAAATAGCCAGTTTGGTATTTGGGTTTGGGCTCCCAAATCTGGCACCTTCATAAAGGGAACAACCAATGCAGTAACTGCTGAATGAGCTGAGAACAAGCCTTTGACCTGGGGGCCCAGCCGTGCCTCCTGCCCACCTCCAGCCTTGGAGCCTGCCACTTCCAGCAAGTCCCAAGCAGCTTATAGATAAGTAAACATGGCTGTTGGAACTATTTAAGTGCTTGAAAAACTGCAGGAACATAAAACTCAAAGGATCTTGATTGTGTACCCATACCTGTGGGATTACACCTATGTACAGTACATATGGAAATGCCCCTTGACAGAGAAGAAACACAGTAACACCAAGAACAGTGGCTGAACACAGCAACATCTTTATCTGTTACTTTGTATTAACTTTGGAACTGAGCAACAAAGAAACAAAAACAAAGCTCTCCTTCCAGACTTACCTAAAAGTGGTGAAGTTGGCACCTGCGTGAGACATTTTAAAGTAACACTGAGGATTTACTGCTGTTATATACACAAAAATCACAGCATGAGTAAGGCAAGGAAACACAGGACACACTCTCAGTAAAGCACGGGGTCAAACCTCAGCTGTTCTGAATCTCGTGGGACAAACTCACTACTTTCTGTGCTTTTATTGAAAACTGCAGGCCAGCAGAGGCTGTAAAAGGTGCCTTGAATAGGCACAAAGCAGGATTCTCCTGAAAAGCCAAGCGAGCTGTTTGAAAGCAGGCACTCTGAAATGAGAAAATATGCACAATTACCTTCCACAGAGACTCACATTTCCACTTAAGCAAAACAAATAATTCTAGCAAAGAATGAAGCATGCTTGTTTGTTTCAATTTTATTAGCACTAATAAGCCCATTTGTTAAAAAAGCTACAACAGACAAAAGCATATGGAAAAACTGAAGGATACTAATCTACCATAGGAGCCAAATATCCTGGAAATACTCACTGAGCTTTATACTCAAGCTTTATAAAAGCTTGATCTAAGCATAACAAAATACAAGTCATGTCAAATATTGGCAGCTTCCCCAAACCCTTAAGGGAACATAATTCTATACAATCAATGCAATAAAAATATTAACACTGAATGCTTTCTGGTTGATGCCATAAGAGCCATTTACATGTGCACACGTGGTGTTCATGTCTGAAAGTTTCCTTCCTGAAGTCATTAATACTATCTAATATGAGATAACTATTTCTTGTGTGTATGGAAGTTACTCACACACCATTTGATGCTTGTTCTCAACCCGCACTTTCTCCTTTCACACAAGTCTCCTGATCTCATCTTCTAACATGTCTTGTTTTTATTCAGATGAATAAATGTCAGCAAATAAAACGCTTACACCCACTACTTACAATTTGCTTTTGTAGAATGAAAACCATACTGGAGATGGCCTTTCTCACACCTCTTTGGCTGATGCTACTACTTGAACCCTGGGAGGGTCAAGGACTACAGCAGACCCTCCCCTGGAAGGCTGCCAGCAACTATAAGTGTTTATTTCCAGGAAAAGAATGCCTTGGTAAGTCAGTTTCAGAGAGAAAGCACCAGCAATTGACACGTTTGGGCCCCCTTTCAAAACAAACTAACAAAAAAACTCGAACAAAACACAGACACACACACACACACTTGTCTCTGCCGAATTCTAATCACCGGAAGGAATAGCAATGAATACAAAATCCCAAAGTCACAAAAATAACATCATAGTGCTGTGTAAGAGCCATGCATGCTACAGAAATAATACAATCTACCAGTGGGGCAAGCAAATCTTTTCCCTTCTAATGGCCTGTATTTGCTGTTCAAATATCAAATAATAAAAGGTGAGGCAGTTCTCCATTTCATAGGTGTAATAATCTAAGTAGATGCCTTCAACAAAGCAACACTCACAGCTCAAACAACAACCCAAAACAGCACTATTTTACCAAAAGACTCCTGTAAAGCCATGGGACTGCTGCTTTTTTAATCAAATTTCATTTCCCAGCAATAATTTCAATAGCAACTTTAAACCCACCCCACCCCCTCAAGGCAATGTTAGGGTCTGATAAAACCAAAGTCATGGACTTATTTTCTTCTATAAGAGAAAAAAGCTTTAGTAGTAGATATTTCTTTTATTAACACCCTGCTGGTTGGTTTATTAAGTACATAAGTGAAACCATTAGCCCTGACACATCAGGTGCACAAGCACGATTAACCCTCACCTCCCTGAAAATGCTCAGCAGAGTCTTTTTACCAGCCTCAGGGACTGACAAACATATGTGTAAGTACACACATGCAGCATGTATAGATACATACACGTACTTGAAAAACAACACACATATATATAAAACAACAAGCAGAAAGAAAGTTGTTACCTCATACCTCACCCAGTGCCACAGCCAAAAGCGAAGGAACCTCAAGTGGAGGGGGCACGAGCGGGCCGTAAACAACTCTTCAGAGTTAAACTCCTCTTAAAACACAAAATTTGACTTTCCTGAGGAAGAGGAGGTAGAAAGCACTTGCCAGCTACACCGCATTCCCAGCCAACAAAGGCCGACCAAGCTACCAGGAGACCGCCAGCGCCCCGCAGCAGCCCTGAGGAGCAGAGGCTCCACCGCACCCGCACAGCCAAGGAACCCCAAGGAAAGGGGCGAGAAAGCCTCTAAAAGGGCGGGAACACCGCCCACTCACAGCTGCCCGTTCTTAGAAGTCCTCAAAAGAGCGAGGAACAGCTGCGCCACACAACTTCCTACTCTTTTGGGGATTTCTGAGGGCGGGCAGCTGTGAGGGGAGGGCTCTTCCCGCCCTCAGAGGCCTGAAAAAGGGCGGGAAGTTGTGAGGGGGCGACGTTCCCGCCCTCAGCCTCGCTTCAGGATCGGCGGACCGGTGGGCACGGACCGGCGGGGCCTTCCTGGTGTCTGCGCTTGGCAAGTTCGTTTTTTTGCCGTCTTTTTTGTGCGGTTTCTTTCTGTGCGTTTGGATTTTTGTTTTGTTTTTAAGTTTGGCTCTCAAAGCCCCCTCAGAGCACTGTTGGGGGAGCTGGGCCTATCACCTGACAGGGCTGTCAGGGTGAACCAGCCCTTCCATGGGGTGCCTCCCTCAGACCCCAAACCAAAATAAAACACCCTCAGAAGGCCCTATTTAACACAGAAAACAGAACAGCCTTTTCAGTCTTCCTAGGATATTTAAGGAGAATCTTTTCCAATGTTTCTCAAATACTAGAACTGTTCCTCAAATGGTAGAGGCAGATCAGCATAAAAAGTGGTTTAAAACCAGGCTAGCATCACTAGATTCTCAGTCTGAATAAGGTCTGAGAAAATATAAAGAGAGGGATAAAAAAGACTTGCATGGCTTGTGCAAAGTCCACTAGAAAAATTGTGAATGCATTTCTTTGTTGTAGGTAATTGCTGAAATTGAACAGAGAAATACCATGGCAGCATTGGTGTGAAACTTACAAAAGAAATGGATTGATTTATAGAATGTGTGCAGGTGTTTATTCTGAGGGTCTTTTTTATAAAGCAAGTTGTATTTATAAAGCATGAATTTTATTTAGAAAATCTGAATAAATGGGGGAAAGCAGAAACTGACAATCTGCTAAGTCTAACATAGCATCTCCAACAATAAATGCTATCTTGTGCAATGTTTGATTTCCTAAGTAATTTAACCAATACATTTTTAAATGTGCCATCTATTATCTATCTCCTGCATGTTTAATGACTGCTATATAGTTAGAAGTCTGGAGGATTCTAGGAAATTTCTCCTACATGGCTTACAAATCTTCTTACTTAAACCCCAATTGTTCCCATTTTCAGTCTGAACCTGCAGCAGTCTATGGAAGTCTCATGGCAGAGTTGCTTTGTTGTAATCCCAGCGTATTTCATCTTCAATGGAGGACAAGGAATTGTTTTGCTTGTCCCATTTTTCTCTGATAGTGTTGCAAGCAAATCCTTTTTACTTCAGTCTGGCTGCTTTTCACATTTTAAAAATCTGCTTTTGATTGCTTCTCAAATATCTTTCTTAGCATTTCACCCATTATATTCTGCATTTGTGATTTTTTTCCCGATTCAGACCCAACTAACTTTACTCTTTAAAGGTGTAGTTTTATTCACTATTATTGCCAGCCAGATGTCATTTCCTGACCTAAGCATTCCCCAGCACCTCCTAGATTCCCAGATATTAATAAAAGTACTATC